>CM037875.1:39647929-39779748 GCA_021292105.1 Anadara kagoshimensis
AAACTTACGTATACTACAGTTATTTCCTTTCCATCCTGGTTTACATCCGGGTTTGAAACATTGTCCATCTGTATTGTGACAAATACCCTCCTTACAGTGGCATGTGTTATTGCATTCGGCGCCAAATGTGTTATTCATACAAGCTTAAAATACAATTATATGTGCAATTTGAAGCTAGATGGTGCTTATAAAAACAAGTATATTATGAACAATACATTCTAATTTCAGCAACCTGGTAAATGCAAATATGTTAGTAATGTATGTATACACACACGCACACGGACACTGTCGTTAGTGCAGATGATCATATTAAACGTATCTAAATATGGATAAATTATTTCTTAAAGTTTTTAAGCATGGAGATTTCCTGATGTATAATTTTATCCGCAAGGTCAGCAAAATGGAAAGTACAAATAAAATAAAAATAAGATTTATCAATATTTACATGTGTGAACTAAGATTCAGAAATTTTGAAGTACAAAAATGAATTATTTTGTTCAATATTAACATACGTGCACTGCATGTATCTCCTTTCCATCCAGCTTTACATCCGAGTGTATTGCAAACTCCGGTTGTCACAATACACGACTCAACACTACAGTGACATGTAGAGTAACAGTATCAACACTAATTAGATAATGTTGATTCCAGATAATGTAACCATTCTTAAACGTTCTTCAAATCCGATATTATATAATAATACTGAAACTTATGCAATTTGCAAAGACGCAATGAGAATATAAGAATCCATTATGAGTATCCATGTAGGATAGGGAAATCTTACCCAAAGGGTTAAACATTTCAGTCAGAGACGAGGCTTGCCGAGTCTCAAACCAGAAATGTTCAAACCCGAGTGTGAGATTTCCCTATCCTACATGGATAAACTCATAATTGATTATTTTTCTTCCATTTTAGTGCTAATATTTAGCATCAAGTATGATTAACATAGACATCGACGCCATGTTTGTAAAATCTAACTTTGTAATTGGACATTTTATTTTGAAATAAATATGACCATTGGGAAAACTGTACCGAATTTTGGTTTATAAAAATATATAAACTACAAATAAGGGTCATATTCATTCAAAAATGCAATGTTTAACATTTGAAACTCACTCAAAATTTCTAAATTATGAAGAATTGGATGTCATTTTTCCGCAAGATGACGACACGTAGTTGTGGTTTGATTGTAACGTCGCTAAAGGTCACGTGGTTCTGTGAGATACGCCTATCTCACATGAAAAAAACGCTATCTTGCATGAGCAGATATGGGAGGAAAATATCATCATGCGTCGTATGTATCAATAGAGAATTTGACAGTTTGAGAATACATATAATTTTTTGCTATTAATTTATTTACTTAATCAAAATATTACATTCATGTTTTACTATGGATATTTTTAGAACTTATATTATTTTTACTACTACAAATGAATAAGTACCATTTTTTACAAATGATATAAAACCATTGTATTTTTTTATTTTGGTTTTATTTTTAGTATTTATACCTTATCGGTACTACCAGTTCAAGTAAAATACATTGATGTACATACATTTTGTTTAACAGAAAAACAAACTTACGTATACTACAGTTATTTCCTTTCCATCCTGGTTTACATCCGGGTTTGAAACATTGTCCATCTGTATTGTGACAAATACCCTCCTTACAGTGGCATGTGTTATTGCATTCGGCGCCAAATGTGTTATTCATACAAGCTTAAAATACAATTATATGTGCAATTTGAAGCTAGATGGTGCTTATAAAAACAAGTATATTATGAACAATACATTCTAATTTCAGCAACCTGGTAAATGCAAATATGTTAGTAATGTATGTATACACACACGCACACGGACACTGTCGTTAGTGCAGATGATCATATTAAACGTATCTAAATATGGATAAATTATTTCTTAAAGTTTTTAAGCATGGAGATTTCCTGATGTATAATTTTATCCGCAAGGTCAGCAAAATGGAAAGTACAAATAAAATAAAAATAAGATTTATCAATATTTACATGTGTGAACTAAGATTCAGAAATTTTGAAGTACAAAAATGAATTATTTTGTTCAATAATAACATACGTGCACATTACACGAACCAACATTACAGTGACATGTAGAGTTACAGTCAAACCCGAATTCGTTTTGATTCGAATTACATTCTTGAAAAATAAATAAATAAATAAATAAATAAATAAATAAATAAATAAATAAATAAATAAATAAATAAATAAATAAATAAATAAATAAATAAACGCTTATGTATTTTCATTGACCGACAACTGCAATACAGAAACTATCAAATATCTCGTGGGTAAAAGTAAGTGAAAAATTGATAATTTTCCAAAAATTAAAGATAAATTTACATGGTTCAAGCGAAAAAAATACTACTCTATTATATTTTCTTCACAAGTCATGGATCTCCTCATCAGTGTACAGTTAAACCTGTCTATAAAGGCCATCTATAGGAACAAGTAAAGCGGCCTTTATGGGCAGGTGACCTTTATATACAGGTTCAAATAATATGAATAAAGAACAACTGGGATACAATTCTACTGGCCGTTATAAGCAGGTGACCCTTATATGGAGGTGGCCTTTAAGACAGGTTAGACTGTACATCCTTCAATGACATGTCATAAATCATCCTTTTCATTTTCATTTCAAATCAACCCAAGACTTTTCTTCAGACAATGGCAATTGAAAATGTTGAATTCATGACCATTAAAAGATGAATACGTTTATTACTCTGTAACAATTTTATCATGAAATATCGGTTGAATGTTTTTGCATCGATTACTATGTATATTGGTTTTCTAAAGAATGTTGATACAGGGACATTTTACCTATTAACAATATTGTGATGGTCCCAATCTGTACCTATTTTTAATTGTGCCATAAATGCAAAATGAAAACGAATGCTTTTGGTTTTGTTTCAAAAGATTGTTGTTAGGTGATTAACATAATCAATCCCATATCCACAGTAAATTGCTGCAGAATACAAAATCCATGTACTTATACTTGGAATGTTGCAAGAGAAATAGCAACAAACTACCAAGTTACAAATGGGAATGGTATCAAAAGAAAAAACTATAGAAATGTTTATATAGTGATATTTACGTATACTGCAATTATCCTCCTTCCATCCAGATTTACAACCAATTTCATCACAAACTCCTGTACTTCGATTACAGGTACCCGTGAGGCAGTGACATGTAAAGTTACAATCAGGACCAAATTTATTTGCGTCACAACCTAAAATAAAAATATATATTAACCTAGAATGATAATCGTGGCAAGCACGATGACGAAAGTATTCCACCACCAAAACATTTTATCTAAGAAGTAATTCTTCTTAAAACAATTATTTTTTTTTTATGAAATAGCACATTATTTAGATTGATAGTTAATAACGTAGGGGTTTGAAACAATTGTGATCAAAGTTATAATATTAATAATAATAATAATAAAATAATGACTTTATTTTTTTAGGGTTGCTTATTTAGAATGAACCAATCTTACATAATGGTGTATACAATTTGCCTTGATAGATCAAATGGCTTGGGGGTATTCTGTTAATCACAGACTGTGGAAGTAGAAGACTGCCCACTTTTTTAGTTTATACCAATGAAATTTCTCCTTTTACTTACTGACACTTTCCTAATGACCGGTATGTCGAGTACAAAAAATTTTCATGGGTAGTTTTAGTCGGAAATAAATCTTCCGAGTAAGCCGCCACTCTGTTACTATTAACACTTTTTAAATAAGAGATGGACAATTATTTCAGGTATTGTTAAAGTTTAAGATAAAATATTTTTGTGTATTTTTTATTCGATTTAAACATGGGAATTTTCGTAATATTTCGATATGACGGAACCATTTGTATCATTTCGATTTAAGCGAAATTTCGATTCAACCGATTTCGATTTAACGATAGTCGACCTTATTTTTTTGCATCAAAAACACTTCAATAATCTATAGAGCAATGAAGATCTGAGTCTTTCAGATGCTGAAAATAACAATATGAGATTTGTTTCGTATAATACACCTAAACTAATATGTACCTCAACGTGTTGAAAAGTACGTTTTTTCAATAGAGGGAGTCTTTTAAATCGGACTATATATACAGCGTCGATCTATTTCAACACACTTTACACAGATATATAGCCCGGTTAACATACACGCTTCATATAAAAATGTCCGTTTTTACTTTAACAGGACTTTATAGTGTGTTGAATTATATTGGAAAATTGACGCTATGGTGATACATAAGATTATAATTATATTAAAATTTGAAATGAAATTTAGAACATTTTTTTTAAAAACTATTTTGTTGCCTTAGTCGTGATCACGATCTATGAGGCACCACTATTTAATTTTTCCGAAATCATAGTCGTAAAATTTAGGCAAAAATTGTAAATAAAATTAAGTTATTATAACTACAATTTTATATATTATAGAATAATTATTTTGTTGTAAACATTTCAATTTAATGTACCATTTACATGAACATTTCCAAAATATTGTATTATATTGTATATACACTCATAAGTTGTAAAACTTTCATATATATATATGAAAAAATAAAGAATATTCTTGACCGAGACGAAATATTCTAAACTAGGATTACAAAAATTCATATAGATATATCGGTTTGATTATGAACTTTAAACATATAGGAATAACCGATATAAGTCGCGTAATTAAAATACAAATAGATGGCCTCCTACGATGTGTATTGCGCATTGAATCACGATTATTAATCAATAAACTTTATAAAAAATATCAAATAAACATCACAAAGGGTAGTTTTTATGAAATTTTATTTTGGATTTTACAATAATTCCGAGTCCATCGGTGTTTATACTGTCTGACGACATCGGGAGGGCATCTGGGTATATCCTCAGGCAGTGTCGACACGCTCAAATATTACCTAGATCTACCTGCCCATAATTAGAAGGTCTTACATATGCACCTAAGACGACGATCTTAATCAACTCAGTCGTTAATCACTGTGTTTATTCAGTAACACTCGTCGATTCGTCACTGGCTTCAATGTGTTATCACCTGTTAATTACTGGTTACCAAGATACCGGTGAACTTGTGGCAAGAAAAATCGCAAAGCGCCGTGTTTTGTCGCCAGTTAAAGAAAAAAATCGCAATTGGCGACGTTGTAGATGCCCAGCGCAAACCCTCACATACGTGTTCATTCATTGTAACACGCGACGACGCCAAATCAGAGGCCTGAGAGGGGTTCTACGAGTTTTCTTATTCAATAAAATTCATTGAAAAAGTCACTTCCTCTGCCGAGAAGGCCTTCCAATGTACGAATTTTCTCAACCGAAAACTTTAATTCAAATCTACTTTAACTTACAAAGAAATTTAAAAAAGTAAACAAGGTGTGATTTTTTATGATCACTTAATGTGATTGTATGAATGATTCCTGTATACGTCCTCACTAAATGTGGTTGTATGAACGATTTCTGTATACGTCCTCACTAAATGTGGTTGTATGAACGATTTCTGTATACGTCCTCACTAAATGTGGTTGTATGAACGATTCCTGTATACGTCCTCACTAAATGTGGTTGTATAAACGATTCCTGTATACGTCCTCACTTAATGTGGTTGTATGAACGATCCCTGTATATGTCCTCACTTAATGTGGTTGTATGAACGATTCCTGTATACGTCGTCACTTAATGTGGTTGTATGAACGATTCCTGTATACGTCATCACTCAATGTGGTTGTATGAACGATTCCTGTATACGTCCTTACTAAATGTGGTTGTATGCGCCATCCCTGTATACGTCCTCACTTAATGTGGTTGTATGAACGATTCCTGTATACGTCCTCACTATATGGCGTTGTATGAACGATTCCTGTATACGTTCTCGCTTAATGTGGTTGTATGAACGATTCCTGTATACGTCCTCACTTAATGTGGTTGTATGAACCATTACTGTATACGTCCTCACTTAATGTGGTTGTATGAACGATTCCTGTATACGTCCTCACTTAATGTGGTTGTATGAACGATCCATGTATACGTCCCCACGTTATGTGGTTGTATGAATGATTCCTGTATACGTCCTCAATTTTCCTTTTATACTTTTCTTATAAATTTGGAGAAATTTTGTGTAACGCATATTGAGATTGCAAAATGTATGTTGTTAAGTCTGTTTATTATACCTATGTGGGCCTGTACTGAAGACAGTCACTTTTTAAATGCCACTCTTAAGGCCCGTTTACACAGTAAGATTTGTCATATAATACAATTTTTATAGTGTAAAACCCCTTATGACTTGAGAAAATTGCAGGCATGATTTGTCATGGCAAAATAGAACATGTTCTATTTTGCTAAGACTAATCTTGTTCCCAATTAGTGATTAACCAATCAGAAAACAAGTTAACCAGGTCACCCAGGTAAAACAAAATAAAATAAAATAAACAATAAAAGAATGAAATAAAATGAATAATAAAATTAAAATTTTAAATAAAATAAAAAAATGATAAACAAAATATCCTATTTTTTTTATTTGAAACTTTTTAATAAAATGAGATAGCAAGTATTTCAAAATTGCAATAAAACGGCCATTTTCTTAAAATACTAGTTTTACAGCAATTTAATTCCAAAGGCTGAATAATGACAATTGCATATTTAATTAACACATGATATTACAAATAACCTGTTATCCTAATACCCATGTGCAGTTGCATGCAAAACACAGGTAAATTTACAGGTAAATTTAAAAAGTCTTATATGACAAGTCTTAAGTGTAAATGCAAAATCTTATAAGATTTGTATTACATTATTAATCTTGCAGTGAAAACCCCACTTCACAATATAATGTAATCTTAATAACGATATCTGAAGATGCAGATCAAATTGGAGGATTATGCAGGTAAAATTGCAGCTTTATTAAATAAAAAGACAAAAATTAAATAATGTGCTTAATTACAACCTAGTCGCTTTGCTCTACATGTATAATAAAAAGATTAAAAAAGGCAGATCTTAAATTTCTGTCATTTATACATTTTTAATGTGCTTTATGTCATTGATAGTCTTAGAGTTTGTTGTAGCCAATCTGTTTTATATCACTGTTCTGTTGTGCTAACTGTAACTGGAATTTTAGTCATTTGCTAACATCTTAACAAATCAACTCTTAGCGTAATATATTCTAAAAGACTTTTCAGATGTTCAGAAAAAATGTACAAATTCCTATCAAAATTACTATTGATATGACATATATCCATAATGATCAAGCACACATATTTGATATGCTATTTTTTATTGGCAAGATGTAACTTTTCCACGAGAGACAATATGCTCAAGACAGGGGGTCAGTTGTTCGATGTTGATTAGTTTAATCAATTGATTAGTCAAAATGTGAAATTTGCATCATTTCAGACATATTGTGAACTTAATGTTGAAATGTTTAAAATAATTAAAATTCCTTCAATAAAGAAAATCGTTATGAAACTATCAAATCGATAATGATTGTTTTAATTTTTATTCATGTTTTTAATGTCTGCTAATCATTGATTCAATTCATTAAACTAATTAAACTTCGATCAACTGGTTCCAGGAGTTAAATGTTAATAAAAATGATTGGAAACTTACCTTTATTGCAACTATCCCCAAGCCAACCAGCTTCACATCCTAGTACAAAACACCTTCCACCTTCACGATAACAACCTTTTGTTGTACAATGACAATCCAATTCGCATTCTGTGCCATACTTGTTTGGTTTGCAGCCTAATATTAAATAAAAACTTACATCGTTGTGAGAGCTAAGTTGATTTCTGAACAAGATTGTTGAAACATACCTGCTTTACAAGGCAAAAGGATGAATCCTTTTTAAGTGTTTTTATTTTTAAATGATATTTTTGTTCCTTATTTCTGTCTACTTGGTGTATAGAATTAATATAGAAATAATCTTAAAACGATCTTAAAAGAAAATTATACCCTTTTGTTCCGAAAATCAAAAGAAAATGGGCGTCTCTTATTACGTATATTAGAATAGTGTGAGTTACATAAAATTGTCCTTCAAAAATAAAATATTACAAAATCACCTGCAGAAACAGATAAGCCTTTCTAAAGTAAAGCAAATAGTTTGTGCTTGAAAAGTTCTCAATACAAATTTAACACTTTCCATATATTTTGCATGAATCTTAATGATTAAACTGGAAAACCGATAGAGAACAATATATGCATTTGCACATATTTATTTTATTTATTATTCAAGTCTATGTGTTAATCCATATATCTAATTTGCGGTTATCATATTCCTATATATTACGCACATATAAAATATCTGCAACTTCTCCTACATGTGGCGACATTTCGGTATAAGTGAATTATTCTTGTTTGAGACGTTAAACACCAATACGCAACTCAACTCAATCCCAATATATGGGCTAGCTATAATCTTATATAATAAAAATTAGATAACCATGCAGATGTTTTCTACTATCTTGCAAATTTTGTTTTATCGGTTTTCATATCTCAAACGCACACTAGTCATTAAAAACACAAATATCCTGGTATTTTGGGTAGTGCTTTGAACATGGACTGGTATACAATATCTCTTGTTTAAATAAATTTGGTGGTTTTTGCCATGTTTGAAACATAATTATTGATTATTATAGAAATGAAATTAATTTTTATAGCCCGGCGTAACGGGCGTATTATGCCGTTGTTTGTCCGTCCATACGCCAGCGCGTTAACATTTTTCTTGTCTGGTTCATATCTTTTGACTCGATTACGATATCAAGATGAAACTTAATACCAAACATGTATTACGGGAAGGCGGATTGTCACGTATAAAACTTAAGTCACAGTATTGAAGGTGGAGGTTACAGGCTGAGTCCAACGGTCATCCTCTCTGTTTGTTAACTTTTCTTTGTCCGGTCCAAATCTTTTCAAAATGAAACTGATACCTAATATATATTATGGGCAGGCGGTGTGTCGAGTAAAAAAATTAGGTGAGAGTTGGAAGGCGAAGATCACAGGTTAAGTTCAAATGTCAACCTCTCTTTCTGGGTTTTCTCCCTTGCACGGTTCATATCTTTTCACTGGATCATAATATCGAGATGAAACTCATACCAAACATGTAACAAGGGAAGGTTGTGTGTTACGTATGAAAAACAGGTCCCTGTAGTCAAGGTCAATGTCAGATACAGTTCAAAGGTCAGCAAATTTGTGTGATCTGTTATGTATGTCCACCATAAGTTTACACTGGTACTTTAAAGGATTTTCAAATGTGTTGAGGGAACTTGATATATTTCAACAATATTATGTTTCTTGCATTCCTTAACATCATTGAAGCAGTTCTGAGTCTGAGTGCATCTTCATATTGCATTACTTCAGTCTCCGGTTCGGTTCGGTTGTTTATTTAATAAATCTGTTTAGTACATCACAAGACAAATTGTAGGACATTGGTTTGATATATACATACACTCTGTTTTGTATATTTTCCGTCCTTAGCAACGAGTATAGTGTCTTTGACAACAAGGTACTATTGTTTTCCCAGACAGGAACTATACTTTTTGCACGTGCCACCTTGGGAACGAGAACAAAATTTTCAGAGTGTTAACTCCCTTTCATCCTTTGCTTTGCTCGAGATTCAGCAACAACGACCCAGACAAATTCATTTCGGACCAGGATTAAAAAAGAAAAAAACAAAAGAAAGCACAAAATATTTTGTGAATCTATTGAAGAAATATTTGAAAGCGAAGGACAGAGACGTAGACTTTGAAAACTTGCCGTCGTAACATTTGTGTACTGTTCTGGAAGAGTTTTACACGAACGCCCGTGCTCAAGAATTTTACTCAAGGAGTAACTACAGTGCCATGTGATGTACTAAATACATTATTATGTTTTTCTTTGGGACCAGTGCTACTATAGTATTGTTTTCGGGAGTATAGTACCTTCGTTTTCGGTTCAGGCACTATACTCTCCAAGACAACACTATAGTAGCACAGGTCCTTCAGGAAAAAATAATGATGTATAACTAGCTCTGGAAACTCGTAGCAATTGCAAAAAGAGATTTGGTTCTGTGAATATGTATGATATGTACACCTATAACCACATTATATTAGACATAGGGTCACGTACTGTATAACACTAAACACACTGCCTCAGATAACAAATTGGTGTGAATGTTTTGACTAAGTATGTGTTCTTGTTTTCTGTATTTACTGTTTGACTTTATACTTTTTGGCAAAAATTACTACTTGATATGACACAGGCATATAATGCTCCCCTAGGATGTGCTCTTGTTCATTTTGTTATGGAAGTATAAAAGAATTGTAAAATGAAAAAAAAAATATTTCTAATAATTCAATTTATGGAAATTTTCCAACGACAAATCAACACTTTCAACATCAATATGGCCATAGCAAGTAGTATCATTATGATGTAAAAATTCAAATCTCTGTGCGTCATCCATAAAAGATGAAGCCATTGAGAGCCACACCATTCATGCAAACATAACAAAAAAGATCTGACCAATTAAAATGCCTGACACAAAGAAAGAAAAAATGAATTTTTTAATTATGAAATCAATTATGCATCTTTATTTGAAAATTAAAGCATGTTTCACGAAGCATGCTCAGGAAATAATCTTCATCTTAAGCTTGAATAAAAACATTTCCTATATTCGTTTTACTGTCCTAATTCTATGGATGCTCTTACTCTTGCCTATACTTGAGACATATTAACCGTTTACTTGCCTAAGGGCTGTAAATGGCGGCTGATGATTCGCAATCCAGATGTTTAAGTATTTTGTGACTCTTTCCGTGTGCCTCGTGAAACAGGATCTTGGTTATCATATGATCAAAGGCACCATTTTAAGTATTGTGTACCATTTTGAAATTTACATCAAATACCCCCAGATGAGCTTTAAACTGTGATCTTCAATAATTTCAAATAAAGTCATGAACTGTATAATTTTAATTTAAACTTATCATAAATATCATTATTGCTGTTTATTCGCAAAACGATGAAGGTCTTACAAAAATTAACATTGACTTGTTTTATATTGATGCCTGTCAAATTTCTTACCAAAAACTTGAACTTCACAAAGATTCAATATAGGTCCATATGCGCTGTCTAGACTGTCGTATTGATAATTAAATATCGTGACATATTGACCGGGTCCTGTACATGTATAAATAGTTGTAATATCCGGTGGATACCCTGGTTCTGTATCATTGTAACATGCTCTTTTATCCTGCCATACGGTATCCATACCAACAGTAATCTGAAACCCATTTAATCTGCGAACTTGAAAACATACAATTTGAATTAATTTAAATAAGTACATATGCTGTGTCTATTGCATATTGTGTTGTAATGATGCATTGAACAATGGTTCAAAGATCTTAATTGCCATATGTACTGTGTACATGATGTATAAACATCTATTGAACATAAAAAACTACAGTAAAAGTTAACGGGATGGTGAAACGTTTTTACTTCAAATACATCCGACGCTTGGCGCAATAAGGGCTCAGATGTTAAAATAAATAATGAAGTAACATATATCGGTGGTATTTTTTAACATTAGTTGTAGACATATTTGTAATATTAGATGTAGAAATTAATTATTTCAGATTCAATTTACTGAATACTGGTATTTTTTAATTTACAACATGTGTTATTGATACAATACGTTAATATCTGCCTCGCCAATAATTTCACCAAACTGGGCCAATACGGAATAACTGAGCCAATATTGGTGCGTGCAAATATTTTGACAGCATTTCATTAAAACAAAATGGCTGACCAAACAGCGCTTTGGAAAATTCAATAGGGGGAGTGCAAATTAAAGCTTTTTTCTTAGGAAAAATGTGCTTCTTTCGTGTGGAAAAGATGCTTTTGTTTGAAAAAAATAGCATCATTAAAAGGATCCCACCAAATATACAAAACAAAAGGCCCATGGGCCTTAACGCTCACCTGAGGCCAAGTACATATCTCTTGCAGAGGTTCAATGGTCAATAGCATTTATTAAAGAGAACATGTAATTTTCAGCAGTAAGCCAGAATTAAATGCAAGGATTTTTGCAAATTAATCATACCTTGTCCCGAGATTGCTACATATAATATATGTATAATATATTAATATATAATATATAGTGTAGCTACAACACATTATTTATAAACAGCTAAAAAAGTAAAAACAAAAGTATGAAACTATGACCTTCATCTATATATCAAAATATTCGAATATACATGCCTATACAAAAAGTTAATAGTTTTCGAGACAATTAACCATTTCAGTATCCTTTCTCATATGTAACCTTGACCTTTGGACCCATTACCTTAATCTATATATCAAAATGATTGTTAAATCAACTCCTACAATATTGTAATATACATGTTTATACAAGAAATTTATAGTTTTTGAGATAATTAACTATTTCAGTATCCTTTTGCATGTGTGACCTTGACCTTTAAATCCATGACCTTAATCTATATATCAAAATGATTGCTAAATCAATTCCTACAATATTGTATTATACATGTCTATACAAAAAGCTTATAGGTTTTAAGATAATTAACCATTTCAGTATTCTTTTGTCTCTGTGACCTTGACCTTTGAACGCATGACATTAATCTATATATCAAAATGATAGTTAAATCAAAACCTACAATATTCTAATATACATGTTTATACAAAAAAGTTTATAGTTTTTGTTATAATTAACCATTTCAGTATTCTTTTGCATTTGTGACCTGACCTTTGAACTCATGACCTTAATCTATATATCAAAATGATCGTTAAATCATTTTGGTAGACTTTCGCATCTGTGGCCTTGACCTTTGAATCCATGACCTTAATCTATATATCAATATGATCGTTAAATCAATTCCTACAATATTGTAATATAAATGTCTATACAAAAAGCTTATAGCTTTTGGGATAATTAACCATTTCAGTATTCTTTCGCATCTGTGACCTTGTCCTTTGAACCAATGACATTAATCTATATATCAAAATGATCCTTAAATCAAAACCTACAATATTCTAATATACATGTCTATACAAAAAGTTAAAAGTTTTCGAAATAATTAACCAGTTAGGTATTGATTTGCATCTGTGACCTTGGCCTTTGACCCAATGACCTTAATCTACATATCAAAATGATCGTTAAATCAATTCTACATTATTTAATATAGATGTTTATACAAAAAGTTAAAAGTTTTCGAGGTAATTAACTATTTAGGTATTGATTTGCATCTATGACCTTGACCTTTGAACCCATGACCTTAATTAATATATCAAAATGACTATTGTGCCATTACCTACAATATTCTAATATATATGCCTATACAAAAAGTTAATAGTTTTGCAGATAATCAACTATAATGGTAATAGTTGTGCATCCTTGACCTTGACCTTTGAACTCATGACCTTGATCTATGTATCAAAATGATTGTCATGTCAATACCTACAATTAACTGAAAATACCATGCCATTATCACCTTAAATGTTTAAAAAATAGCATTTTTTATCAAAGGTCAAAAATAGGGACATGGCCTTGACCTTTGACCTTGACATCTTTTAGAAGAAAATCGCAAGACAAGATTAACAGTAAAAACTCCATATATATATCTTCAGCCGTTATTGAGTTCTAACAATAAATGTCTCATTTTCAAAATTACATAATTTTACGCAAAACACGCGTAACCTATTTTTCGTTCAATTTTCATGAAAAACACAATTTTAATGTTCGCAGGTATGCTGAATCTAAATATCTAATCAAAATTTGCCTGCAGCTTTTGATTTCAGAGTAAAATTTTTTTTGTTTTTTTTAGTAATGGCCAAACCCCGAAAACAATTTTGAAAGGCTGTTACCAAAGCATCATAATGGCCAAGTTTCATCAAATTTGGCTCAGTAGTTTTGGAGGAGAAGATTAAAATGTAAAGTTTACACACGACGCACGACGGACGACGCACGACGGACGGTGATAGATTGCAATAGCTCATCTGAGCCTTTGGCTCAGGTAAGCTAAAAAGCTACACATTTTTTAGATCACGTCTTATAAATGTTTCTTTGACGTCCTATGTTTACTAACATTGAGACGTGATGCAGCGAATGTCGAGCAGGCATGATGTTTGTTCCGGAGACGGAATGCTTGAAGTTTTATCGCATGACCTAACTGGCTATAAATTGATTAAAGAAATTGAATTTGCAATTTGCATGAAATCATGACAGACATTGAAGATTATGACTTGGAAAACATTGTCTTGGATATCGAGACCGATTCCAATCAACACTTGTCACAAACTAACATGACGTGTTAATTGAGAGTATGAAATGTTAATTAATAAAATTATCAATAATCAGTGAGGTATTTTCATATTTGGCCAAGTTATTTGGCCAATATGACACACATTGGCCAAATAACTGGGCCAATATGAAAATACCTGATTGATAACATAATTATATGGCCTTTATATTGATTCACATGATTTTAACACAGAGTTAATAAGATATTTAGAAATATTTATGTGCACAAGTAATGTATGTAAATAATTTCGTACAAAAGCCTCATCTTGATGTGGAATAAAAGAAAAAAATAAATAATCAAATGGCAAGGGAAACGGTTTTGGAAACCAAAGAAACACAAAAGGAAACCAGTAAAAGTGACCTTTATGGACAGGTGACCTTTATATACAGGTTCAAACAATATGAATAAAGAACAATTGGGATACAATTCTACTAGTCTTTATAAGCAGGTGATCCTAATATAGAGGTGGCCTTTTAGGCAGGTTGAATTGTATTATAACCTATATATATCTATTGTGATCGTGACAGTTAAAAGTTGGCAAAAAGTCAAATATTAGCTATTTCTGGAAATCTAAAATTTTAAGGATAGTTTTGGATTGTTGGTTTATTATATACTCTCCACATTTTAAAAATCAAACATTGTAAAATAAAAAAGACCGTAATTGTTATATTTACCCGTGTTCTTTCTGTAATAAATTTTAATATTTGTTATCTCCGCTGTATGTGCTAGATCTACCTGCCACCACGCTACGGTTTGTTTTGGTTTGTAAACAGTATGTCCACAGTTTTCAAACTTTTGAGATGTACCGCCATCTACAGCTAATGATGGGAAATTGGTCAGAATATAAGTACTGTTCGTTGTTTTACGTAATGCTAAATTAACTAAAAATAAAACAAAAGAATTATATTAATTATAACCGTTTTACATTAGTGGAAGCTTTAACTGTTATCTTCGGATACTCTGTTTCTTCCAACATCTTTGAAATAGCCCCTTAGATATAAGTGAAAGAATCTTGAACTGGGGCATAAACATAATCAATTAATTTTTCAAATAAAACTTGCAAAACAGAATAGTTATGTTCATAGACACAACGAAAACTAATAATATACACCAGTAGGTTTGTATTTGATTCATATGGACCGGTATGTTTGTGTTTGATTCATGTCACCATTTCACATAGACCGGTATGTTTGTGTTTGAATTATGTCATCATATAACATAGACAGGTATGTTTGTGTTTGATTCATGTCACATATAACATGAACCGGTATGTTTGTGTTTGATTCATGTCACCATATAACATAGACAGGTATGGTTGTATTTGATTCATGTCACCATAAAACATAGACCGGTATATTTGTGTTTGATTCATGTCACCATATAACATGGACCGGTATGTTTGTGTTTGATTCATGTCATTATATAACATAGACAGGTACGGTTGTATTTGATTCATGTCACCATATAACATAGACCGGTATATTTGTGTTTGATTCATGTCACCATATAACATGGACCGGTATGTTTGTGTTTGATTCATGTCACCATATAACATGAACCGGTATGTTTGTGTTTGATTCATGTCACCATATAACATAGACAGGTATGATTGTATTTGATTCATGTCACCATATAACATAGACCGGTATATTTGTGTTTGATTCATGTCACCATATAACATGGACCGGTATGTTTGTGTTTGATTCATGTCACCATATAACATAGACAGGTACGGTTGTATTTGATTCATGTCACCGTATAGCATAGACCGGTATATTTGTGTTTGATTCATGTCACCATATAATATAGACCGATATGTTTGTGATTAATTCATGTCACCAAATAACATAGACCGGTATGATTTTGTTTGATTCGTGTCACCATATAACATAGACCTGAATGTTTGTGTTTGATGTATATCACCATATAACATAGACTGGTATGTTTGTGTTTGATTCATGTCACCCTATAACATAGACCGGTATGTTTGTGTTTGATTCATGTCACTTTATAACAGAGACTGGTATGTTTGTGTTTGATTCATGTCACCATATAACAAAGACCGGTATGTTTGTGTTTGATTCATGTCACCATATCACATAGGCAAGTATGTTTGTGTTTGATTCATGTCACACTATAACATAGACCGGCATGTTTGTGTTTGATTCATGTCACTATATAACAGAGACTGGTATGTTTGTGTTTGATCCATGTCACCATATAACATAGACCGATATGTTTGTGTTTGATTTATGTCACAATATAACATAGACCGCTAAGTTTGTGTTGGATTCCTGTCACCCTATAACATAGACTGGTATGTTTGTGTTTGATTCATGTCACCATATAACATAGACAGGTACGTTTGTGTTTGATTCATGTCACCCTATAACATAGACCGGTATAATTGTCTTTGATTTATGTCACCATATAACATAGACCGGTATGTTTGTGTTTGATTCATGTCACCCTATAACATAGACCGGTATGTTTGTGTTTGATTCATGTCACCATATAACAGAGACTGGTATGTTTGTGTTTGATTCATGTCACCATATAACAAAGACCGGTATGTTTGTGTTTGATTCATGTCACCATATCATATCACATACACAAATATTTTTGTGTTTGATTCATGTCACTATATAACATAGACCGGTATGTTTGTGTTTGATTCATGTCACCATATAACATAGACCGGTGTGTTTGTGATTGATTAATGTCACCATATAACATGGACCGGTATATTTCTGTTTGATTCATGTCACCATATCACATGAACCGGTATGTTTTTGTTTGATTCATGTCACCATATAACATAGACCGATATGTTTGTGTTTGATTTATGTCACCATATAACATAGATCGCTATGTTTGTGTTTGATTCGTGTCACCCTACAACATAGACTGGTATGTTTGTTTTTGATTCATGTCACCATATAACATAGACAGGTACGTTTGTGTTTGATTCATGTCACCCTATAAGATAGACCGGTATAATTGTCTTTGATTTATGTCACCATATAACATAGACCGGTATGTTTGTGTTTGATGCATGTCACCCTATAACATAGACCGGTATGTTTGTGTTTGCTTCATGTGACCCTATAACATAGACCGGTATGTTTGTGTTTGATTTATGTCACCATATAACAGAGACTGGTATGTTTGTGTTTGATTCATGTCACCATATAACAAGGACCGGTATGTTTATGTTTGATTCATGTCACCATATCATATCACATACACAAGTATTTTTGTGTTTGATTAATGCCACTATATAACACAGATCGGTATGTTTGTGTTTGATTCATGTCACCATATAACATAGACCGGTATGTTTGGGATTGATTCATGTCACCATATAACATGGACCGGTATATTTCTGTTTGATTTATCTCACCAAATAACATAGACCGGTATGTTTGTGTTTGATCTATGTCACCACATACCATGGACCTGTACGTTTGTGTTTGATTCATGTCACCATATAGCATGGACCGGAATGTTTGTCACCATATAATATAGACAGGTATGTTTGTGTTTGATTCATCTCACTATATAACATAGACCGGTATGTTTTTGTTTGATTCATGTCACAATATAATATAGACTGTATGTTTGTGTTTGAATCATGTCACCATATAACATAGACCGGTATGTTTTTTGGTTGATTCATGTCACCATATAACATAGACCGGTATGTTTTTGTTTGATTTATCTCACCATATATCATAGACAGGTATGGTTGTGTTTGATTTATCTCACCAAATAACATGGACTGGTATGATTGTGTTTGATTCATATCACCAAATAACATAGACTGGTATGGTTGTGTTTAATTCATGTCACCATATAACATAGACCGGTATGTTTGTGTTTGATTCATGTCACCATATAAGATAGACCGGTATGATTCTGTTTGATTTATGTCATCATATAACATGGACCGGTATGTTTGTGCTTGATTGTTGTCATCATATAACATACACAGGTATGTTTGTGTTTGATTTATGTCACCATATAACAAAGACCGGTATGTTTGTGTTTGATTCATGTCACCATATAAGATAGACCGGTATGTTTCTGTTTGATTCATGTCACCATATAACATAGACCGGTATGTTTGTGTTTGATTCATGTCACCCTAGAACATAGACCGGTATGTTTGTGTTTGATTCATGTCACTATATAACAGAGACTGGTATGTTTGTGTTTGATTCATGTCACCATATAACAAAGACCGGTATGTTTGTGTTTGATTCATGTAACAATATCAAATAGACAAGTATAATTGTGTTTGATTCATGTCACCATATCATATCACATAGTCAAGTGTTTTTGTGTTTGATTCATGTCACCATATACAATAGACCTGTATGTTTGTGTTTGATTCATCTCACTATATAACATAGACCGGTATGTTTGTGTTTGATTCATGTCACCCTATAACATAGACCGGCATGTTTGTGTTTGATTTATGTCACCATATAACATAGACCGATATGTTTGTGTTTGATGTATAACACCATATAACATAGACCGGCATGTTTGTGTTTGATTCATGTCACCATATAACATAGACCGATATGTTTGTGTTTGATTCATGTCACCCTATAACATAGACCGGTATGTTTTTCTTTGATTTATATCACCATATAACATAGACCGGTATGGTTGTGTTTGATTCATGTCACGCTATAACATAGACCGGTATGTTTGTGTTTGATTCATGTCACCCTATAACATAGACTGGTATGTTTGTGTTTGATTCATGTCACTATATAACAGAGACTGGTATGTTTGTGTTTGATTCATGTCACCATATAACAAAGACCGGTATTTTTGTGTTTGATTCATGTCACCATAATATATCACATACTCAAGTATTTTTGTGTTTGATTCATGTCACCATATAACATAGACCGGTATGTTTGTGTTTGATTCGTGTCACCATATAACATAGACCGGTATGTTTGTGTTTGATTTATGTCACCATATAACATATACCGGTATGTTTGTGTTTGATTCATGTCACCATATAACAGAGACTGGTATGTTTGTGTTTGATTTATGTCACCGCATAACACGGACCTGTATATTTGTGTTTGTTTCATGTCACCGTATAATATAGACCAGTATGTTTGTGTTTGATTCATGTCACCATATAACATTTACCGGTATGTTTGTGTTTGATTCATGTCACCATATAACATAGACCAGTATGTTTGTGTTTGATTCATGTCACCATATGGCATAGACCGGTATGTTTGTGTTTGATTCATGTCACCATATAACATGAACCGATATGTTTGTGTTTGATTCATGTCTTCATATAACATAGACCGGTATGTTTGTCTTTGATTTATGTCATCATATAACTTAGTCCGGTATGTTTGTGTTTGATTCATGTCACCATATGACATGGACCGGTATGATTGTGTTTGATTCATGTCACCAAATAACATGGACCGATATGTTTGTGTTTTATTCATGTAATCATATAACATGGACTGGTATGTTTGTGTTTGATTCATGTCACAATATAATATAGACCAGTATGTTTGTGTTTGATTCATGTCATCATATAATATAGACCTGTATGTTTGTGTTTGATTCATGTCACCATATAACATAGACCGGTATGTTTTTGTTTGATTCATCTCACCATGTAACATAGACCGGTATGTTTGTGTTTGATTTATGTCACCAAATAACATGGACCGATATGTTTGTGTTTGATTTATGTGACCAAGAAACATTGACCTGTATGTTTGTGTTTGATTCATGTCACCATATAACATAGACCGGTATGATTTTGTTTGATTCATGTCACAATATAATATAGACTGGTATGTTTGTGTTTGATTAATGTCAACATATAACATAGACCGGTATGTTTTTGTTTGATTCATGTCACCATATAATATAGACCGGTATGTTTGTGTTTGATTCATGTCACCATATAATATAGAGCTGTATGTTTGTGTTTGATTCATGTCACCATATAACACAGACCTGTATGTTTTTGTTTGATTCATGTCACCATATAACATAGACCGGTATGTTTTTGTTTGATTCATGTCACCATATCACATAGACCGTTATGTTTTTGTTTTATTCAAATCACCATATAACATAGACCGGTATGTTTTTGTTTGATTCATCTCACCATATAATATAAACCCGTATGTTTGTGTTTGATTTATCTCACCAAATAACATGGACTGGTATGATTGTGTTTGATTCATGTCACCAAATAACATACACTGGTATGGTTGTGTTTAATTCATGTCACCATATAAGATGGACCAGTATGCTTGTGTTTGATTTATGTCATCGGTATGTTTGTGCTTGATTGATGTCATCATATAACATGGACCGGTATGTTTGTGCTTGATTGATGTCATCATATAACATAGACAGGTATGTTTGTGTTTGATTTATGTCACCATATAACATAGACCGGTATGTTTGTGTTTGATTCATGTCACTATATAAGATAGACCGGTATGTTTCTGTTTGATTCATGTCACCCTATAACATAGGCCGGTATATTTGTGTTTGATTCATGTCACCCTAGAACATAGACCGGTATGTTTGTGTTTGAATCATGTCACCATATAACAAAGACCCTTATATTTGTGTTTGATTCATGTCACCACATCAAATAGACAAGTATGTTTGTTTTTGATTCATGTCACCATATCATATCACATAGACAAGTATTTTTCTGTTTGATTCATGTCACCATATAATATAGATCGGTATGTTTGTGTTTGATTCATCTCACTATATAACATAGACCGGTATGTTTTTGTTTGATTTATGTCACCATATAACACAGACCGGTATGTTTGTGTTTGATTCATGTCACCCTAGAACATAGACCGGTATGTTTGTGTTTGATTCATGTCACTATATAACACAGACTGGTATGTTTGTGTTTGATTCATGTCACCATATAACAAAGACCGGTATGTTTGTGTTTTAGTCATGTCACCATATCAAATATACAAGTATGTTTGTGTTTGATTCATGTCACCATATCATATCACATAGACAAGTATTTTTGTGTTTGATTCATGTCACCATATAATATAGACCGGTATGTTTGTGTTTGATTCATCCCACTATATAACATATACCGGTATGTTTGTGTTTGATTCATGTCACCATATAAGATAGACCGGTTCCCAAGCGGAACGGAATTGAAAAGAACTTTAAACTTGGGTGATCTTCTACATGCGGTTTAAACCAATAACCTGTATTAAATATACCAGTTACGTACTTTATTAAAATGTGCATATACTGATGTATAATATAGAATAATAATCAGCAGGAGTTTGTCTGTACTAATGTAATTACCATTTTTTTGGCTCGGTTGTCGGGAACTACTAGTATTATGTCTAAATGTAACAGAAATATGACAAAACACTTTAATGCATATGTGACTCTATTTTTAATTTTACAAATCTAGCTATAGGTCGTACGCGCACTTGTTTATGTATAAATAAATAAATAAATAAATAAATAAATAAATAAATAAATAAATAAATAAATAAATAAAAAGAAAAACAAATAAATAAATAAATAAGTAAATAAATAAATAAATAAATAAATAAATAAATAAATTTGTTATATTACAATTAAATCGTAACTATCCAAGTGTTTAAACTTATCAGGCTTAGCTTTGCCCCTCTGAACTATTAGTCTTGTTGTTTTTTTTTAGACGCTCTATTGTAGTGAAACAAGATACGGTCTTGATGCAATGATATATCTTATTTGTGGAGACAAGACACTATCTGGAGAGAACGAATCACTATCTTGAGGGAACGGGTTACTATCTTGAGGATACGAAATACTAACTTGTCGGAATAATCAAAAACAAACATACTTATCCATTTCCGAAACACAATCCAGAAGCAAAGTAAAAACTTTGGAACTAACATGTTAGGTTAGACACGTGAACTTCCACCAGGAAAGTGAGGCCGGGTGCTCCGGAAGGGTAAGCACCTCCTGTTTAGCTAGCTACACCCGCCACGTGTGTAATCAAAATTGTGTAAAAGGAACATGGAACTATGAGACGTCAAATATATCCAAGGCAATCCTGGACACAGAGACATCAAACTTATCAACAATACTCTGATGACGGCCATAAAACTTTTTGAGGGCCTTGATAAGCCTAGGCTTGCAATATCCCTGAGTCAACAATTTATTTGCAAGCAGCCTACTTCGTTGTACAAAGTCCCCGTAGTGGGAACAAGCTCTACCATAGCGTATTAATTGGGAAACAATTACACCATAAGCAGGAGAAGCAGGTATATTGCTGCATAAAAAAGAAAAGTTGACAATAGAAAAATTGAAGTCATCACGTTTGTCATAAAGTTTCAAATGTAGCCTTTTCTGTGCGTCGTATTTCAGGTATAAGTCTAAATATGAAGCAGAACTTGAGGAATCAGTCGTGTCTTTTATTTCAAGCTCACTAGGATAGATGACATTTACATAGTCTCCAAATTTAGGATTGTTAAGAGACAGAACGTCATCTATATATCTGTATGTTGAGTTGAATGATTTGGCGACAGTTTTCTCTCCAGATTTAACAAGGTTCTGCATAAATTCTGCTTCGTGAGAATAAAGAAACAAATCAGCAAGCAATGGTGCACAGTTTGTACCCATTGGTATACCGATTGTTTGCTGAAAAACTATATTACCAAACAAATATGTTATCTATCAAAAACTCCAACATTTTGTTGATGGTATCTTCAGTATATTTTTGTTTGGAATCCGTATGATGCTTGACAAAATAACCAGAATCCCTATTCAGCACCAGATATTTGTATCTAGGCTTACCGTTTTTGTAGAAGAAAGACAAGTGAATAATTTCTTTAAGACGTTCTTTCAATTTAGAATGAGGGATTGTGGTGTATAGTGTAGAAAAATCAAATGTTTTTATACTTTTTAAAGTTATCAATTTCAAAAAAGGAGAAAGTTAAATTGGGGAAAGAAGATACTAATTGGAGGAACATGCAAAAATGTGTGTATGTCTTCCATCGGCATGGGCACTTATGTATTTAATACACAGAAAACGCATATATCCAATGTGCAACATGATATGTCAAGTTTTAGGACAGATTGCATTGAATTTAGGCAATAAAGTTTGTCAATATTGCAAACGCCATGACATTTGCAAAGTTGTATTTATATGATTATTATTTATCAAGTATTACTGTTTAGTAACGTGTTTCAAGAGGTCATTAAACTGCATTAATATAGCCCTTGTTACCATCTTGAAAAAAAACTATAGAAAAGTCAATAACACTGACACCTTATCATTAACATAAAGTTTCAAAAATTATACCTGGGTTGAATAGGAAGAAGACAAAGACGGAATAGACGTAACGTACCAAAACTGATATGTCTTCGCTTCGCTTGGGTGCATAATCAAATAATGCAAATGATATACATGTATATGATATATTAAACTATTAATGGGTAGTGTATTATATTATATAAGTAACCAATGCATTCTTTATGGTGATATGTGACAATTCCCAAGTCTATCAAATAATATTTTTCAATAACTTACGTAATTGTGCCTGCATATGATGGATTTGTGCAGCAAATGCAGAAAATAATATATAATATCTATACTGAAACATGTCTACATTTTACTTCAATCTCCGCTCAAATCCGTCCTGTAAAGCAACCCGGAAGAGAATATCCACAAAACTTAATGTATTTTTGGGGTACCCAAGCAAAACCAATGCACTACATATTTGAAAAGAAATTCATACCATAATCTGCACGTGTTTAAGTACAAAAACCTATCATGTTTAAAAAAAAATTCTTACAAAACGTTAACGAATGTTTTATAACGAAATTTAAAACGCGTGATAAAGTAAAAGAAGGTTTTATAACGCGAGCTGAAAGACTAAAAACATAACAACGGAAACTGAAAGACGTTATAACGCAAGATGACCCTCTGATGGCGATTTTCGAATGCAATATGTGTGATAACCCTACAATAAAGTGCTCTATTGCAAAACATGGCCACACTATATTTACAATATAACTCTATCTACATACTGAAGGAATAAACTTACAATTCCCGTTGAAATGCAATTGGGGTCTTAACCTTTGAAGCGTATGAATAAAAACAATATTATTTGTTTTAATAAAGACCCTTAGATCAAATGTCAAAACACATGGATTTATTTTAAATTTAACGTAAAAAATAATATATATTGTTTTATAGTTCATTTATACCCTATTAAAATGTAATTATCATTTTTTTCAGTTTATATTTTTCTTTGAGAATTGTCGCAAATCGGAGGTTAAATCAATCTGTCAAGTAACTTTACATATCAGCATCGATTATACATGAAGAAAGTGTTTTTAAAAGTTTAAATAGATATTAGTATAAAACACTTTTTTGAGAAAAATTGTAATGTGAGCACCGGGTGTGCTATGTACAAGATTGAAAACGTTATAATACAAAATAACATTCTTGGTTATCGAAAGAATCCCTATATATTGGTGGTTGGATTTTCCGTTCCGTTTCGTACAGTGTGTGTGTGTGTGTGTGTGTGTGTGTGTGTGTGTGTGTGTGTGGCTTATTGTCAGAAACTTTTTCTGAATTTATAGAAGTAATATCTTTTTAAGAACTGCAGCTATTTCTAATGTGTTGTTGTATTATTTACACGTATATTAGTTATTTCGTTCAAAATACTGCTATTTTGACGATCACTTTCTATGTTATACACTGTACCCATCTGTAATTTTGATGTAATGGTAGTTGACGCGAAAAATTTGTTTCATATTAATATTCTTCATTTTCTTTCTGTCCATCAGCTGGTCTTCAGGATAATAATACTAAAATATCATTGATATAGGAAGTGTTTACCCTTCCGGAGAACCCGACCTCACTTTGAAGTCATGGCGTATTTGACGTGTTTGACTTAATTCTTCGGTATTCAAAATTTTTACTTTGCTTTTTAGATTTTGATTTATGCATGAACCAATTTTACTACATTATTTTTTTGTTTAACATATGTATGCAATTTTCATGCAGAACAAATTCTAATGGATAAACTGATAGATACCTTTTTTAAAACATTTCAAATGATATTTATTAAAATAATTTTGGATGTAAAGTTCTGATGATCTACTAATTTTACCTGATATTATGCCAGTGATTTTACATAGTTACATAACAACAAGATCAAATTTAAATAAAACCTGACAAAATCGTGTATATTCCGTAATATAACTCTGATATTGATACAGTTCAGTGACCGCTTAGAAATTTAATATTGACCATACTTGCAACTATACAATAAAGAAACTGTAATTTGAGTATGTTTGTATACGCTGATTTTATATGAAGTAACCACATACAAATTTGCGTTATGAAAGCGACTTTATAAACACAGACCAGGAAGTTAAGTTCAATTAATTTACATACCTTGTTATATTTATGTTTTAGACTTTTTATAGATAAAATTCTTTCTCTCTTTCTCTCTCTCTCCTAGTAGCATTGAGTCTCATGATAACAATTCGTGGTACTACTGCCATGTGCTAAAATGGTTTAATGAAATAAAGTGTTAGAAATCAGCTATTTAAACCACTGCAGTAAATTTCTCGGTGCCTCAGTGGCAAAACATTCCCTCTAAAGTAGGAGGACTAGGGTCGGATTCCTAACAGTGGCATACAAAAGGGCTATACTATTTTAGATCCTGCTTCTCGCCTGTCACTTGGTTGTATAATGACACCTATGTCCGGATAATGTGACTATTAGTTTACTGACTCATTGGGGTATACAACAATATACACGCAATAAACTCACACATACACGAATTTGTCGGTTAATCCAACGGGCAACTAATTTTTTCTCTTCTTAAAAATGCCCAGATTGCTCATACGACGTTAAATAACATTAGAGCAATACTGCAAAATTAACAACCAAATTTATCGTTATTTTTTCACTTCAGTATTGTTTGGGAAATTAATGCTACTAATAATCGTCACTAGAACTGCTATTTTGCTATCATCTGATTGTTTTAAAGGAATGCAGCACTTTTTTTAAATTAGTGATATTTATCGTAAGAACTCATTTGGCAAAATTTCTCCAGTTACCAATTTGCATGTGCCCGTCATTTTGAATTCTGGGGGAATTTAATTCAAACATAGGAATACATAGAGGAATGCAATTCCCTGCTGTCTAAAAACAGAACACTATCATTTTTCCGAGGGTTACAAAAATTCCTTAGACCGGTGATTATTTTTGTTACCACTTCCCAAACATCTAAAGAAATGTCAAGGTTCTTGCGAATTTTGACGTTTTGAAGCGTAATTCACTTAAAAACGTATTATTCTTTTAAAGCAAAATGTTGCAAAAATGGATTTTTTGCTATCTTGCAAGGAATGTCAAAAATAAACACATTGACCTCTGCTAGTTTCCGAGCATTAGAAAAAAGAACTTTGGACATTTTTTCCGAGTAATGCCAAATTAGTCTCACAAATTTGAAGTTAAAAAGTTCCTGAGGCTTTTAAAAAGTGTAATTTGAGAAAAAATGCATGTTATGGATAAGAAAACCACGAGGTTTTCAATTCTATTTACGTTAAACATCAAAACAAACAACGATATTACAATAAAAAGCATTCTTCTCGCAGCAGCATCGGCTTGATCCAGTTTTTGAACTCATTATTAGTCGCTTAATTTTAATAATTTCGCGTTAGCCAACTTTAACCTTTTTAACTTTATGAGTTAAAAAAAGGAATCATTTCTGGGTTTGTTTCATTTATGAAGTTAGGATACCGATATATAGTTGACGATGTTCCTCTATATAATCCCCAATTTGGAGATCATGTTGATCCCGTCTATCCTTGTCAGCTAAACATAAAAAACTCGTGATTATCGGGCCATCAAATCAATGAAAACTCACCACAATTAACCTAGTAACACATATAAAATCAATTAAGTGAAGACAAAATAAATATGAAGATGAATATATCATATGTTTTATTTGTGTTATACCTCAAGCAGAATTAGACAAAATCGAGTGGAAGGATAATATTTCTATATAAAACTGTAGATATTACAAATACATTGTATAAAGACCATAACAATTCGAGGTCCAGATTCGGCTTTAAAAGTAATATTTTTTATTTCTATCCATCATGCAGTAAATATACAAACGAATATCATGGTATTTCTTTCCTTTAGATGCATTATTGGATACATGAAGCTATAACTGCATATCAAAAAAATTTTTCTCAAGACTACACATAACATTGTCTATAAGCAATAAATAATATATTTGATTACTTTCAATTTGATTTTAATTAATTTTAGAAAAACCAACTTGTATAAAATCAATAAGAGAACAATACAGCAGAGATATTATAATGTGTCTTCTTGTTTCTTACGAGAAAGATATTTTACGGCTAAAACATTTATTACTCAGCAATTAAATAATAATAAAATACCAAATATATACCTAGTCGACGTATTCTTAACTGCCCAAGCATTCTAGGAATTAACATGAAATATACTGTATATATTTATAATCTCTGGCATTGTCTGTATTTGTGTGTGTTTCTTTTTTATATTTTCCATTGTTTTCTATTATAAATTTGCTCCATTCAATGTACCGTTATTCACAAGACCATGAATAATTTTAAGGTTCAGGGATATTGCAAGGCTAACAAGGACCTGGAAGAGATTTATGACCGTACCGTCATCACAATATTGTTGAAAAGTATGATGTCTCTGTATCAAAACTTACCCTGGATGTAATTGACGTCTCTTTTTTCCATTTCATTTGCTTTTTCATTTTAACACATTTCGGATATAGCTATTTAAACAGGAGATTTTAACTCTTCAGAAGCACATTGTTTCACTTTACTGTTGGAGATAAAATGTTCAGCTTTAATTTGCCAGTTTAATTGTCAATAAAAGGTTTTACTTTGCTTTATCATTAAGATTTTGACGTGGCTTGGTTTTTTATTTTGTCGTATGTAAATTGATCATATAAGTAAAAATAGCAACTTACTTTCAGGTTAAACAGGCTTTGACGTAAGACCTTATTTATCTTCTTATTGCAAATATTAACGTCGTAATGTGATTTGAAACATACATCTTGGACATTCCTTGGAATAAAAGTGATATAGACACAGCTATATCGTATAAGTAAATATTCTGCACTGAAAACCAATTTCTATAAAATGCACTTTTATTTCGTGTTGATTTCATTAATATATATTTGGAAAAAATAACTGACCCTTGATATGTGTTAAAGAGCTATTTAATTTGCTATTTTGATAAATATTATTATGTTAAATTATACTATAAATGTAAGACTCTTGAATGTCTTACGTTAAATTTAATTTCTTAATTTCCAAAATGAAATGTCACCTTTTGTAGAGCTCTTAAATATTGATTGATTGATCAAATTTACTCTGTTTGCACTTTGTTTTTTTAGATTGGAAATTAACATAAAACAAATACACAACCAATTTACTGGACAATCTGTATCATCCGCGGTATTCTTAAACCTTCTTTATAACATATTATAGCAGTATTATTGTTATAGCACCATACGGCCGTTTTCGAATAAAATTTCTTTGTCAGTAGCGCTTGGTTCAGAATTGTGAAACCAAAATTTCTTCAAGGAGTTAAAGATGGGAATATTTGAATCAAAGCTTGAACTTAAAAATTATAGTCGGAATAGTTTACAGAAGTACACATTTAGACGTCTGACCCCAAATAGATTTTGAAATTATTAAATACTTCTTAAATTTAGTTATCAGCATTGCAGTTGATTTATCAGTGAAATTGAAAATTGGAATAGTTTATGGTTAATTTTATATACCGTTATCATTGCAAAATAAGATGCATTGACATTTTTGAGAAAATACCTAAAATGCACTATTTGGGGCTAATTGGGATGCCTATCGTAAATTTAAACAAAACTTCGTTAATTACAATTTCTCTAGAACTGTTTTAATGCTAGATGTGGTAGTATTAAATAAATTTATATTCAAAGTGCTAAAGAAAACGTGTACATCAATTAAAAACAATCATACCAATCCATTTCCAAACCACAATCCAAAAGTAAAAAAAATACCTTCGAAACTGACAGTGCAGGAAGTGAGGCAAGGTACCCCGGAAAAATAAGCACTTTCTGTTTAGCCACAACCGTCACGGTGTAATAATAATAAATACTTCTAACACTCAACATGATAAGTGTACCTGTATAAATCCAAAATTGCCGAACAGTAAAGAATTAACTTCCAATACCTCAAAACAATAATAATATGATACTTAATTAATTAATCAATCAGATGTTGAGAATATTTTATATACTACACTATGAAGCGATGAAATGATATCAGTTACAAATCACTTTCGTGTTAGTATAAAAAAGTCGCTTTCGTAGCATAACTATCCAAACAACTTCGTCATAATGAACACATGCATATAAATGTATCAAATGAAAAGAACATTCACATAACGTATTGACTATACAATTTGTCTTATAGTTCTGAATATACATCACAATGTCAGTAAATGTACAAGTCTTTATTCAATGTCGTTATACAGTTGAATCTTTTCCAAATATTCTTGAACAATGTTGTAACAGAAGTGGTACTGCTCCTGAAAAGAAATAATCATAATGAAAACAAACACACTCACCCATGTACAAGCTACAATCCCAAAGCAAAAATAAAAAAAAAACTTTGTAACTCACAATGTAAATGGAAACACGGAACCTCCAACATGGTGCTCGGTAAAGGATAAACACGTCTTGTTTGGATAGTTACCCCCGCAACGTGTGTAATGAAAAATGAAAATGAAAGAAACAAGGAGGTATTAAACGTCAAATTTATTCTTGGTAATTTTGGAACTTATTAATAATATTGTGATAACAACTTAGGTTAAATATCAAAATTTTTAAAAGGGAACGTCAGACCGGGTATTCCTGAATTGTAAGTATATAAAGTTTTGCAAATAAACCTAGTTTATCGTATATGTTAAGCGATAGAAAAATAAAAGACAATTAAACATGGAACTGTTCATCGAAACCGTTATCATACCGGTTTGATTGAAGATGTACATCCAGTCAGACATGAGAAATTCTTCTATATTTAACAGTGTCACAACCTAGATATCCCCATAGTGCTGCAGTTCACATAATATTTTTTTCGTACATCACCGTATTACACAATGCTAGTAACACAAAAACCCTTTGAAGCAGAGAATTTGTGAAAAATGCTTAAACATGAAGGATTAAATTGGCCCAGATAGAAAATGATAGGTCATTAAAGATTTTGAAATCTGTTATTACATGGTGTTTGTTTGGCAGATATAACTACAAATCATTTGCAAAATAATATATGTTTTTTACCTTAACCATAAATATGACCGATAAATTCATGTCCTTTAGTAAAAATTATCAGTAATTTTAACTATATTTTTCAGAAAACGTTTTGAAATAACGTTTTATTTCAATTTTGTAAGTTTGAAACATATTTAGTTTGGAAATACTAATTCTTTGAAATTTTTCTTTTAACACGTCAGTTATTCCACTGACAAAAGACATTAATTATCCATATTTAGCTCAAAAAACCTGGAATATGGTTAACATACCACAGAAAAACTGCGGTCGTCTAATTTGCTGCAGTCTTGCTATTTGGAAAATGTCAATATCATCACTGTAGCTCAAATTTTCTATAACACTATACACTAAACAAAATAAACCACAACACTTTGCTCCATCCCTAAAAAATATATTAGTTAAAAATAATGAGTAAATTGTCTCTGTCAAGTGACTACCTATAACAAGTGAAGTACATGTAATTAGTATGATGTCCCTATGATAATGTGAATTATTATGCTTTGTAAAGTCATAAGATTTAGGTGATTTAGAATCAAAGTTGAACATGTTTATTGTTCAATTTTTAGCATGTGATTTTAAAATAATTTGAGAACATGTTTGACAAATGTAGAATATGGTTCAAAACTGGCCTAATACATTTATTATTGATAAACTAAGAGAAAATCTTGAAATGATATACAACGGATTATATAAGCGTGTTCAACAATACTTCTTTATAGCTCCAAATGCTAGCCTTGTATGCATATACACTATGAACTTACGAGCATATTACTGTTATTGGACCATTATTGATAGACTTATTCCATGTAAGTACCAAGTGTATGAAGTCAAGGAAGGACGTTTGTGGTGTTGGTGTTACATTACCAGGTCTCCAATTCAAATATCTGAATACCTTTACCAATTTATCATTTTTGGTTTCCTAAAAACATATACGATTAAAATTAAAAAACAAATAAAACAATTTAATGATTTGTACATTTTTAAACAAAATCAGCATAATTGACATATTTATAACAAACTTGATCTTTTAGTATATGTAGCTTGAATGGTGACATTGTTTCGTTTATTGAAAGGCTACAGAGTGTTGTTACTTGATTATTAATTTTACACAGAATGCCTAGATTGATAAATAACAATTAAAAAATCGATAAAATTAATTTAAATTTCATTGACGGCCATTTTAGAATAAAAACAATACATAAAAATCTATATCGAAATCACAATCCAAAAGCAAAATTACAACTTTGAATCTGAGAAATTAAGTATAATGCGTGTAGTTCCAACAATTACCTTCTGTAATACTTTAAGACTGATTTCTTTGGTCCCTCGGGTAGTCATCGAGTCGGATGTTTTTCCGAGTATAAATTGTCCAAGCACCAGTTTATTTTCATTTAGGATGCCAAATTAAATCCTTTTCAAGAACACAAATATTGATAATTAAGACATTGAACCAGATCTATTTTCTTTTATATAACAAGAATATCTTGGGGTTCAAATCTAACCTAAGGATATATCTTATATATCATGCAGATGGTCAATTGTCAGTTACATTGATTATAGAAAAATCTTTAAAATTATTCTGTTTTTGATAATGCATAACTTTCCATTGGTGAAGTTTAAAAAAAAAATATTGATCTGAAATAGTAAATTGAATTGCATTTATTATAATAAGGGAACAAAACTATTATTGTCAATATTATAGATCGGTGCCATATCTTGCTTAATTATATTTTTATTCAGGCTTTAATGGGTTTTTTTCACGGAATTAATGTCACGTACCAGATTGGCGTTAAATTTTTAAAGCCCTTTCCCTATTATAAGATTATTAAATTTTAAGAATAAAATAACGATTGAATGATCGCTTCTATACCCTGGAAGTATTTCTTGAATTTCAACATTATTCATGAATTGTTAAGAGATAAGAAAATAATTAAATCTTAATTCTTGCAATGGTCTTGCTCTTATCAAACACAACTTCTTGTTTGATCAGGGTAAATTGTTCTAAAAGGATAAGTAAGGTTAAGTAAGATCAATGCCATGGTGACGTCGTCGTTTTGTGTGTACTGTCGCAATGTCTAATTTGACGTCTTTTATGTTCACGACGGCACGAATATGTGGTCTTCGGCGCCAACAGAATAATGGCGAGAATGCCATTATGCGTATCAACAGAAATTATAAGATGTACACTGTTAATGGTTCTAATTGAAAAATTTGACTTCAAAGTTTAAATTTTAAGGTACTGTGTTTTAACTGCTACCTCATGTGATTTTTTTTCGGTGAGTTTAAATACAGATAGTATGACGAAAACTGACAATTCTTCATTAAACACTCTGTATCACTTTTTCTCGGTATCAAAGTTTAGCCTTTTGACTATATCTTGTATTTGTGTTTCATTTCGGCGGCCTAGAATCAAGAGTGCTTAATCAATGTATACGAATCCTCTTTCTATTTTAAATGTTTAGTAACGGTAGCTATGGGTACAGACCATATGGTATTTAAAATTGGTTTTGTTTTGCACAGCTAAATAGCTAAAAAAACCTACTTTGTTCATTTGTTAACACAAACCGAAAAACATTGAGTTTTTTTATAGTATGCTAGGACAGTGATGATTACTATTCATACGTTTTTTTCTTGTTTCAGTATTTTGATGCAGTTATTCAAAAAATAGCTTGACGCCCTCCTATTGTTTTGTTTCTGAAAATCAAATTTATTCAAACAAATATGCATGTACAACATATCTTAAAATCAGGGGTAATATTTGACTAATTTTTTTGTATAATCTTCAAATAACGGAAAGATGCTATTTTCAGTTTTCCAGAATTTTAATAATCTCTCTTGATAGGTGAAGCTATAGCAAATAACCACGAGATCAGAAGTAAAATTCTATGTGTCCAAATAATGTGATGACATAATGAAAAATTTTAATGCAATGCACTTTTGGTTTTTAAGCATAACAAAATTATTAAACCGTTTTGTTGATAAAAGATATTTTACTTTCATCATTTATGTCGTGAAAATGGCCACCAGGTGTCGCTTAAGAGTTTCCTAGCTAAACAAGGAAGAACCCACCCTGAAAATTTGGAATCTGAAATGGTTAATGTCCATGTACAACATATCAAAATTTCAATCTATGTTTTCAATCGATTTTTAGGGTATGAATCTACCTAATGTAAATTAAGTACCTTCAGTTCAATAATCTCTAGATTAAGGGTTATTTATATTTTTGTAAATATAACAGTCACAGAACCGTGTGCTGCACAATATTCAAATCCCAACATTAAGTATCATTATTATATAAAATGTCATTTATTATTTCAAACGGTGAATAAAAAATGATTTTCTGTTTATGTGTTTTTCCATATGTTACTAAAATTTTAGATCTAGCGCGAAAAATAAATATTCTGATTTGTTTTCTTCTATATATACTATTCTAGACTAGCATAAATTTCCGCACGGAATACTCATAGTTTTTCCGAATTTCAGTTTGCCAATGTCTTTTTTTGTACTCATCACCTTGATCTTTTTTTAAAAAGATAATGATGTCAATACCTGCAATTATATATATATATATGTCTATACAAAACGTTGAAAATTTTCCAGATATTAAAAGATATAATTATGCAGAGATTTTCCCTTAAGCACTAAGCCTTTTCCCTATTTGGGTACGGTTTGTGTAAATATGGAACTGAATGTCCTACGTATGCTATACTTTATTTATCTAAATTATTTTTCTTCAGAACAGTCTATCTTTTTAACGATTTGCATTATTTCCTGCTTATTAGTCACAAAAGGGACATTGTAAAATAAAAAATCACTTTACCTGCACATGAGCATCAAATCTGATAAAATTAAAATGTTTATAGTACAATTTTTGCCATCATGTGTTGTAGGTCATCATATTAAAATGCCTGTGCGAATTACCAATAGAAGATGCGAAAAGATAACTTGATATTTTGAGAGAAGTAACATACGTTGTGTTGCTTTACGGATATTGTGCGTAACATGAACCTGCATATAGCAGATGATGTTTTAGATATTAACTTGTTTACTTTTACAATTTTTTAGAGCTCAAACAAATGATATATAGATTCATGCTTACCTTTTCAAAACTTGGTGCTTCTTCTAAGTTAACAATTGTGCGGGAGTTATATTCAAACATCATTTTCCATAAATCAACCACTGTATTGGCAAAAGGTATTTGTGTGACCAAAAACTGTTTGGACATTCTGCAAGACTACATATAATTTAAAATAAAATATTACATAATTTCACTGATGATTAACGCCAAAAAGATGGAATAAGAGAAATAGGCTACAAGCAAGAAATTTGTATATCTCTATCGCCTTCTCTCTTCGTCATACACATATAATCATACTGTATACACATGTATAAAGGTGTGTATTAGATATTGTAAATGTATATTGGATGTGAATAAAGAAAAGATAGATAAAAAAGTACATGTCACATGTAGTTTATAAATATTTCGTATATTTGCTTTTTACGTACAGCCGTACATATTTTGCAGTCTTGTCACTAGAAAAATCGTAATAATCAAAAACAAACATACTAATCCATTTCCGAATCACAATCCAGAAGCAAAGTAAAAACTTTGGAACTGACAAATTAGGTTAGACACGTGAACTTCCACCAGGGAAGTGAGGCCGGGTGCTCCGGAAGGGTAAGCACCTCCTGTTTAGCTAGCTACACCCGCCACGTGTGTAATCAAAATTGTGTGAAAGGAACATGGAACTATGCGACGTCAAATATATCCAAGGCAATACTGGACACAGAGACATCAAACTTATCAACAATACTCTGATGACGGCCATAAAACTTTTTGAGGGCCTTGATAAGCCTAGGCTTGCAATATCCCTGAGTCAACAATTTATTTGCAAGCAGCCTACTTCGTTGTACAAAGTCCCCGTAGTGGGAACAAGCTCTACCATAGCGTATTAATTGGGTAACAAATAAACCATAAGCAGGAGAAGCAGGTATATTGCTGCATAAAAAAGGAAAGTTGACAATAGAAAAATTGAAGTCATCACGTTTGTCATAAAGTTTCAAATGTAGCCTTTCCTGTGCGTCATAATTCAGGTATAAGTCTAAATATGAAGCAGAACTTGAGGAATCAGTCGTGTCTTTTATTTCAAGCTCACTAGGATAGATGACATTACATAGTCTCCAAATTTAGGATTGTTAAGAGACAGAACGTCATCTATATATCTGTATGTTGAGTTGAATGATTTGGCGACAGTTTTCTCTCCAGATTTTACAAGGTTCTGCATAAATTCCGCTTCGTAAGAATAAAGAAACAAATCAGCAAGCAATGGTGCACAGTTTGTACCCATTGGTATACCGATTGTTTGCTGAAAAACTATATTACCAAACACAACAAATATGTTATCTATCAAAACTCCAACATTTTGTTGATGGTATCTTCAGTATATTTTTGTTTGGAATCCGTATGGTGCTTGACAAAATAACCAGAATCCCTGTTTAGCACCAGATATTTGTATCTTGGCTTACCGTTTTTGTAGAAGAAAGACAAGTGAATAATTTCTTTAAGACGATCTTCCAATTTAGAATGAGGGATTGTGGTGTATAGTGTAGAAAAATCAAATGTTTTTATACTTTTTACATGAGATAAAGTATTAGAAGCAAGATGTTCAAGTAATTCTATAGAATTTTTGAGAATCCACATTTGGTTGATTTCAGATGTAGAATATACTTTTTCTGAATAAGACTGAAGAGCATCTTTGACGATTGTCAAAATTTGCGTTAGAGTTACCGATAATGATTTAGTAGTACATTTAGATGAGCCTGTTATATTTCTTTCCTTGTATGGATTTTTATGGAGTTTAGGAATCCAATACAAGTAAGGAAGATCAAGATCTTCCTCTTTAAGATTGATACCGAAAGACTCGAGAACTCCCCTATGGTTGGAAAAAAGCTTCATCTTTGGTAAAATTAGTTCTTTTTTATTATTATTTTTTTTATATTACATTCAACTTTAACATTGTAAATAACATAATAAGGTTTATAAACAAAAATATTTTCCCGTTTAATTTCAAGTCCCCGGGATCCTGTCTTACTAGACAATATTAATCCGTTAACCGGCGTGACTGTTATCTTGAACTTGATGGACAATGATTGAAAGATTATGCTGTTTATCACGTGCAATAATGATATAGTGAAAAGTCCGTCAGCGACAATGTGGCAGACGTCCATAAAATTAGTTCTAGTATATGCAGGGTTATTTGATATACTATCTAAACCAAGCTCCTTAATAAGATATCAAGGTAGAATCTCTTACAAACGAGAATAATGTTGTTGGAAGCCTTATCAGCTGGGACAACGCCATATTTGTTGTGTATGTCTGTTAGAATTGCCTTGATTTCTAGATCCTTGAGTACTGAAGACGGTTTAGTACTCATAGACCCTTTAAGTTTTGCAATCCTAGTTTTAACGAAAGATCTCACAACCTTTATCCAGTCGGATAAGGTATTAAGCTCAACATCTTCTAATTTAGCCCAACGTCTGGCGTACTCTTCAACGGAATCCATGACATTAACCGAATCCAGGAATAAGAAAGGAAAAGGTACCAAAATTATTAACAAAAAGTCTATACTATGCAAGCAATTCTATGTATAAATGTTAAACAAAATTTCCTTACCGGTACTCCCACAGCATTGATTGACGTAGTGAGCTGCTCCTGTTTTGTTGAGAGTGATTCTGTATGTTTCCACTTAAATAAAAAAAGAAATGTTAGTAATCGTTTCAACACATTTTGCCTTAATGTTTTCAATGTACAAACGGCTTTTCATACGTAAATTGTATACGGTACGCAAATAATCATTATAATCAGCGATCCCTTCAATAGTTTCGCTCATTTGTTTCCAGTGTCGTGGTATTATTGACATTATTTGGAAGTTATTAATTTTGTTCTTGATTTGCAATTGGGATTTCAATTGGAGAGGGTATGTTTTATTTGTTAATGTGGTTCTATTATAAATGTAGAGCGTAGTGCGTAGTGTATATATAATATCCTGAAGCATCCGGCCTCACTACCTGTCACGTTCACGTGTTAAACATATTTTTTTCAATTTAAAGTTCTTATGTTGCTTCTGAATTTAATTTCGACATAGATAAGCATGTTTGATTTTGATTTCATGAAATTTTAGTTTTTCTCAAAATCTTTGATAAATGTACGTAAGAACCACTATTCGTTTTTTACATAAACAAAACGTTTACAAAACGATATTACACGAGAGTTTATTATATGGAATATTGAGATGATGTTAAACATATAGTGCATTGATAAATTACAACTATATTTTATGGCATGCGTTTACATACCTGGTAAGATACATCGATTCCGATGTTTTCCTCTGTTTTTCTTCAACATTGCTTCTTTGTAAAATGCATCGTCATATTCTGGCAGATTATTACGAGCATCTGCAATATATCAATAATTTAAATTAACCAAAGGCAACTGGACTCTACAATATCTGTAACAATGTTGATCAACGCAAGAGGTGACTCAAAAAACTATGTATTATTTTCAAATTTAACAGCTGGAAGTCAACATTCTTTCTTCTTTTGCACCATGTAGTTATTCATTCCCAGATTCTATATATCCCCTGCTAGTGTAATTTATTCTCTTAAGTGTGGCTTATTTGCATGTAGGTTTTATTCAGAGACATTTATAAAAAGCCTAAAGAGATGTTCAATTATTTTTGCTCTAAGGTATCATAACTGCTCAACGTTCGCCTCATGTGTCTTTTGCTTTTTATATAAATACACTAAGTTGTATTGTGACTTGAGAAACAATTTCTGTCAAACATGAGATGGTAACCGAGATTGTTAGTTATAACAATTACATTTTGACCATGTTTTAGGAACATTTAATGTTGTTTATATCCTATTTAAGCGAACCTGACAAATAACTAGGTGGAAGATATTACATCTACCATATTCTCTCGAATTATTTAGATTTTGTCATCTTAAAACAGTGAAATTTGTGATTAATTGGCACACGCAATACTGAAATCGTGTTATTGTATATAATAAATCATTACATCAAATCGATATTTGGTTTTTATTAACAAGTTTATAGATGCTTATAATAACCCCACCTCGTATTCACGTTCTTGAATATTGTCCTTCCTGTAGGGATGCACAAAAGTCATGTCTTGTAAATGTGTTCCTTGGAATTGTAGACTTTCCAAAAATAACTTGTGTACAAGTATGTAGCTTTCCTAAAACAAAATATAAAACGTTTCTGAAATAGCAGTTAAAATACTTAAAATAAACATTTTAAAAAATGTTATCAACTGTGATTTTAAAATACCAATCTAGGGTCTTCATATGCTGTAATGATAAATATGATAAAAGACTTGAAATAAGTTTGTACTTCATTTTGTTTCTATTTTCTATATTTCATATTTTATTGATATGGTGCACCAGTGAATAGTATCAGATACAAACATATAGGCTGGTATTTCAGTCAAGTTGATTTACAAGCGTACAATATTATCAAAAATATAGCGCTGTTTTTTTTATAAACTTTGGGTCGCAAATTGCCGTTGTATTACTCGAACACGCACAATATGCTACATTAACATGCAATGGTTCTTGCTTTATTGTTTAGCGACATTTCAGCTTTAGTATTGTGATTTTGACACTATAATCATAATGAATGACAATGAATGCTGGACAATAGTCATCATCAGGTAACAATAATTTACCTCTGTCGTAACCATATTATACGTTTCTTTCTCATTTCTGTAACGAGCTTACATATATCAATTGCTTTATTTCTGTAACAACACTTGACCATGGCATCAAAAGCAATAAAAACTCCCGATCTATCACTACCATCACTGCAAACAAATAAAAGCAAGAGTTTTGGTTTAGCACTGGCAAAGTTTCTTTTATTAGGTCTTCTTCGTATTAACTCGATACTTATTTGTAACAATTTATTAATTAAATTGTCAACCAGTTTGCTGCATTTATTGTATAATCACAAGATTTTAAATCATGTACACTTTATTTTTGAATATTACTAAATGGTTATAATTTTGCTAGTTTTCCTGGCGTTTTCGCTTATTGTATTACATTCTCGGCTAACTTAACTGTTGATTAGTGTAAATTGCCGAGCTATCAATTTCGATAAATAATAATAGTGGATGCAAAATGCATTTTATAACATACAACAAACTGTTGATTAGCATCTACGATAAAACAAAAAATATTACCTGAGCAGTTATGAAACTAGATCTATTGTCAGTTGCATTACATTACATTAATGCAGTAAAGAAATGTCAAGTTTACAGAAGAAATGGGTTATTATTAATAATTGTGACTAAGACAGAACAGAAATTATGTAAATGAAAACAAAAAAGTATCACAAACAAAAAATCTCAGATATACATTTTATATATACCTGCAGTGTATAATTGCTGGTCCAGAAGGTTTGGTAGACATTATTTCAGTATATTTTTGATGTAGTAATAACAGCTGATAAGGATTTGGTACACCTTGCCTTGGCCATGACGTAAACTGGAGTTGCCACACGTTACGAATCTCGCCTGTCTTTAAATATATTGTACATAATTAATAACAAAAAAGGTCCCTGTACATTACTGTAAAAACAAATATGTTCAGGAACATATTATAATGATCAAATATTTTACTAAGTTCATTCGGATTACAAAATTGACAATTCTTCGTCTAAAATTTAAAATCACACAAAATATTTCAAATGAAACAATTTTTTTTCTGCAGTTTTTATTTAACATTCGGATGCATGATATCATAAGATCATAAGAATATATTAAGAGTATCCATGTAGGATAGGTAAAACTCACCAGAGGGGTTAAATATTTTAATAGAGACGTGGCTTGCCGGGTCTCTGACCACAAATGTTCAACCCCGATCGTAAGATTTTTCTATCATACATGGATAGACTCACTTTATATCACAATTACATTCCAATGTGATTTAGACATTGACGCCAAGTTGATAACTTATAACTTTCTTATTTAACGTTAAACATCAAATAAATATGAACATTGGAAAGAATGTACCTAATTTTGGTTTATACACAATGTATAAAGTAAAAAATCTAAGATAGTTATTTTTAAATACCAGAAATAAAATTTGAAACGCATTGAAAATTTCTGAATTTTGAAGACTCGGGTGGGGTGTCATTTTCTCTGAACTCAAAATCACGCGGCGTTTCCGACATGGCAAAAACCTCTTTCTCATCTGAGGAAATATGGAAGAATCATAAAATCTTAACTAGTAACAGTGTAAGACAGAGATATCTCAAACGAGGATGAATTGTTTTTAGATATCACTGTTTTACATTGCTACTGGTGTAAGATTCTTTTTCTCATACATTTGCAACATACAAACGTAATTTTTAAACTCAAATATTCCGAAAATGTTCAGTTTTCATGCCATTTCCCGTGCTTTTGGAAAAGTACGTCATCGAATTTTGTTTACGTTGCTGCGTCAAATGATTATGACATCATCAATTAGTGTCCGCAAGTGATAGTGTCTCAAGCGGAATGCCCTTTATTTTTTTCATAGAATCAAATTTAAAAGTCAAAGAAATCCAATAAATACGGGAGCATGTAGCCTGTCTCAACACGAGGGTATGACAAGGAAATACCATATGGGTAAAAACGAGGGATTTACATGTCACAAGTGTGAGAAATAAATGTCATATATGAACTCTGCTTGGTCTCTCTCATATAATGCATGTTTACGTAAAAATGATAACATTATTATTATATTATAGTGATTAATAAAAATATTTGACAATACCTTTAAGTTTTTAACTTTCAGTTTTCTGGAAATGAATTCTGACGCCGTCCGTTCTTTAAGAAGAATTACTTCATATTCACGGAAAGCTAATGCATTTGATGATTCCGGCCAGTATTGAGAACACGTAACCTACAAAGTATAGGATTTATTACAAGTTATATTTGAAAAAAAGATTAACTATTAAATAATAACTTCACAATAAAAACGGAACCAATTATAAATATGTTATTGATAATAAGCTATAAAGTTAAAGTTTCCAACGTTTTCCAATGTTTTAACCATTTTTAGTTAATAATTGAATAAATATTTGAAGATTTAACTGGTAGATGATTTGAATTTATTGTTTACTATCATTAAAATACCATAAATCATAATATTGTAGGTACCTTTTTGTCCTCCGTTTTATTTGTTAGCATGACAATCACGATAGATTTAGTCTGCCATACCATTCTCCAAAAGTCTTCAACTGTGTTTTCCATTGGCCCTTAAGCAATATTAAAACAAATAGATAATGCAATAACAATATGTCAATAGCAGCTAAAATCTCAATAATGCCAACAAAAATGTTTATAATCCACGTTAGTGCATATATGACAAAGTATTGATGTTGCATCGCAATATAAGGAAAACTAATTTTTAATCATATTCTATTGTAATTTATATTGCCTACGAATACAGCATAATGATAAACGCATAAACACCTAAATTACTATTTTACCAAATCAAATAAGTAATATTTTGAAACATTGGTTGCTTTATGCATGGAGTAAAATAATAGATTTAAGTCACTCTCACTATAAATTCTTTTTTTTAAATTTTGTACAAAGATTTCTAATAATGTGTACAGATCTTAGTATTGCAATGGAAATAAACGATCAAAAAGAAACGAAAAAGAAATAAAGTTTTTTACACTAATTACAATAACCTTTGATTAAAAGGTGACACTGCAATTATGTTTATAACACTTTTGAATAAGCTTTTTTACCCAAACAATTATAATATTTTTGAATAAGCTTTTTTACCCAAGCAATTATAATATTTTTGAATAAGCTTTTTCACTCAAACAATAAAACAATAAATATCTACATGAACACTTCATCTGATATGAACAGTTATATTTGATTTTTTCTTTGATATTAGTAATTTAAAAATAGAAAAGACAAAAAAATGTTTTTATTTTTGTTCTTTATGTTTTTTATAATTGGTGAAAATAATTTTAACTATGTTCAACACTTTTTCAACTAAACAGAAAAAAATAATATCATGTTTAAACAATAACGAGTTTTGTTTTATCTTACCTTGTGTCGCAATATACATCAAATCTTCGGTAAAACCCTGATAGAATGAAGTAAGTATAATTAAGTTATAGATATAACAATGTTTTGCGAACTAATATTTCAGTATCATAGTTACATACCAATGCAATATACATACAAATCCATGGCCAAACCTCAATCCTAAGCAAAGAAAAAACTTTTAAGCTAGCACGTTAGATTTAAATGTGAACGTCAACAAGGAAATTGAGGCAAGGTGCTCCGGAAGGGTAAGCACCTACCTACTGTTTAGCTAGCTATATCTGCTACGAATTTCATAAAAAAAGGAATAAAAGGGACACTCTGAGATATTTAAGCGAAAGTGTTTGGTTGCATTACCAATGTCCAGTATCTTTTAGTACAAAGTGTCCTGTTATATTGTAAAACTCATATATACTCCAGAGAATAAAAGCAAGGTACAATAGAAAAAGTAACTATTGAGCCTCAAGCAGAATCAGACCTTTTTGTGAAATTGTTAATGAGAAACTGAAATATTGATAAAGATATCTTTTTTGTTTGTTAAATTTGTTTCCAAAAATAGGACGTCTTAAATATTTACATGTTTACATCGTTTAATAAGCAAGAAAGTGGGAACACTTATTTAGTGCTATAACCTGAACAACGGACTTCATATTTCCACTATAGTATTTTACATATTTATCACAATTATTGGTTGAATTATTGTAAAATCATTCAGCACCATGTAATGTCCATGTCCAGTAATGAATAATAGATATAAATTTAAGATACTACAATATTTGTTATTGCTGCCATTCTTTCATAAACTTTTCAAGATTATTTATGCTCGAATTTCAATTTTACAATTTTTCAAATTTAGCCACAATATACTTAAACGAATCTATTGACAGGGATTTGCCAAGGCATTTAGTTTTAAAAATATAATTTTTTATAAGAACTATAATCAAATTTATTATTCTAGTATTGAAGCTAAAGTCTACTTATATCAAAAAATAGAATGAAGTATGTGTAATGAGCAAGACCTTGACGGTAGTTCTGGATACATAGATTTTGAAAAACTGCTATAAAGTAAATGCATGTCGAAATAATAAAAAATATCACGCAAAAAGAAGCTGCTGTATTATCATTTATTTCATTTTTGTCTATGTGAGGGTAATTATCGTTTTAAAATAATTTGTAAGATTTTAACCAAGAAGAGTCATAAACTATCTATACACTCACGTTTATGTAACTGGCATTAATGTAATCTTGATCTTGACTTTGATCTAAGGTATCAAGTATAACCCTTGAATGGTCATCTAACAAAAAGAAAATGTTTCTATACGTTAATAAAAAATAATGCGAGATAAAATGCAACACCAAGCAATAAAACAAAATATAATCAGCCTGAAAAAAACATATCAAATGTAAATTACTGTTGTACCGTTATAAGAATAGGCATTGCGAAGGTACCTATGTTGTACACTTCATGCTGCATCATGAATATATACAATAGAATTTTCTCTATATATGGCGTCGTAAATAATTCATAATAATGAATACACTGCATCGTTCTCTTTCATGTTAAGACATACATTAGGTATGTGGAAACTAATTTGGTATAAAAATAACGATTTGCAGTACCTGTGTTTAAATTAGGCGATGGCGGCATATAATTATCACTATAATTAGTTGAAATCAATATTTTTTATTTGATTGTATATTCTTTTATCAGGAAGTATGATACTTTTATTATTCATATAATGTAACTGATCTAACACAATTTAATGTTAAACATCTTTATCATGTGTATCTTTAAATATATGTGTTAAAGTAATATGTATGAATGATCAAACTATTTCAATTTATTGAGAATTACAAAATCTATAGTACATGTGCCATTTCCGATTTCAATGGGATTTTATTTTCTACTTTCAGTACAGTTGAAAGGTAGACTCTGAACTGAAAATAAAAATAATAGTTCCAACTTTACAGAATAGTCGTGAAACATTTGGTAAAAAGTTGTCTTAATTAATGAAAAGACATCAAAAAAGATATTGGGTGTTTTGATATCGAATTTAAAAACAAACAATTAAATCAATAATAAACTTGATGGTTTCATTTGAAATAGATTAGGTTGTTTGTTTTTTATTGAGGAATATTATATTCATGATTAGAGTAACGTATTTCTTAAGCCTATCGCAAACGAACACTATGAATAATTGTTTTTAATTCTTGTACCTTATTGTTACGTTACCATAAATAAGTAGCGTTTTAATAGTGACTACTATACATACATGGTACGACGTTTCGGTTTCTGTTTTTCTTTTTATTCTTCATTAGGTTGCCAACTGTTTCTGGATATAATGCACCAAATGGAATATTCTAAAACAAAAATAAATAAAACAACAATTCACGAAATTATACTATTTTACAAAAACAACAGACATTCAATTATTAAAATACAAAGATGTAGAGAAGATGTCTTTTAAAGGATATTCTGTAAGGCAATATCATAAACACACCTTGCTTCATGACATAATTATCTTACCGGTATTTTGGATGTTTTGGTACTCGAAAAAAATCCGCAATTGTGAAGATCTGGCTTTTATCGAAGGTGAAAGTGTATGTCAATTTTTCTTCTGTTTACCTTTGGATGCTTACCTACTGTAAACATTTAAATGTTATAGCGGCAACATTTAGCGGTAGATTAAAACTTACTTGTATAATTACTTGCATAACACCATAGATGTTTTAGTAAGTATCATACAAAAATAATGCAACCACAGTAATTGACACATTATTATTACATTGTATTTATATTTATATATATAGCAGTGTTAGTTGTGTTAGTTGATGCACGTTTCAGTATATTTCATAGTATTTCAGATCGTTAATGTAAATTATATTTACTTAAGACGTTAAAACGACATTTATCAGTTGCTGGAAGTACTTAAGAACATGAGGGAATTTTAATCTCATACCAAAACTAATGTTTGATTCAATGAAATGTTATTTTATAAGTTTAATTAACACCAAAATAACACGAGTGATAACGTAAGCAAAACCATATGCTAAATTATATATATATATATACAATTCAATATACATACAGACATTAATTTTACCTTGTGTTGCGTTTGAAGAATTCCATTCTTTATCATCTCTCCAACATCACCACTTATATTGTCCATGCTTAAAACTGTAGAGGCAGAGGCACCGTTTACATATGTTGTCTCTATGGTGCCACCAGATTCAATTACTGAATAATCTATCATTGAAAAAACGAGTTAAAGTTATTGACAAAACAAGACTCTTCTAAAATATTTTATTGACCAAAATTATTATTTATAATGTAAATCAGATCATCCAAGTTTTATAAGCCAGTGAAAATAAGTAACGTCTATATAATACCGTTTAAACTGAAATGATAGGGGTGTCAAGTCATTTCACATATAAACTAACTTGATGAACAAATCAGTTCAAATCGATGAATGATAAACGTTTTTTTCGCTAAGCAGTCGGCATTTAGAAAGCAAAGGTCTTAGGTTCTTTAAAAGAGACCATATAACCGAGGTCTAGTGTCGCGGCAGACAAGGCACATTAAAGAACCCTCCCTGTTCATTGTTTTAAGTGCACTGAAAAGATCACAATGTGTGATCACTTACATAGGACGATGTCTCAAAATGAGTAAAATATTTTTGATTTGGTCTTAATCTCCATTTAAATAGGTAATCAATCGATCAATAAATAAATCAATCAATCAATTTTCTAAGCTTATACTTGTCTGATCTATTTCAGTCATTTTTCTTTTGAAATTGTCGTTAGCCTGAGCACATTTAATTCAATTTTGATTGTACCTTACATACAACAGGGATTGTTTTCATAAAGAAACTTAAATGTGTTATTCTGGTCTTGTGGTCTGATATTACGATTTATTGCATAGCCTCTATGTTGCACTAGATATTGTAAACGCACATTTAAATGCTTATATCTCTAGTTTTTTGAAAACAAAATGAAATTAACTATTGGTGCTTCATCTAAATTTACCCCGTATATGTCGAATAGAATACGTTTTATCAAAGTTTATCAAAGCTCCACGGGTAGAATCTCAATCCAAGTAGTTTGTTTGCCGAAGGTAACTTTTCTGGTGCCATGGTTTCCGTTATTTTCCATACACTTGCCGCCTCGATATAAGTAAAAACATTTGGTTAATTGCGTTTTTTACTTTATGTTTTCTTTCAAATTGGTCCGTGTACAAAATTCTTAGATTGAGTTAAGATGAGGAATATCATGAATTAACAAATAAAAATTACCAACGATTAAATTAACAATGTATAAAGTAATATATACACTAAAAATATTCTTAATATACTACCTGTATTTTCAGGAAAGCCAAGCTCATCATACACATGATCAAGAGCAACATCAGGTTTGGCTTCTGATATAACTACATTATTTTTATCTTTTCCGCTTCTGAAATATACCAGTTACACTTGTAAACAGATATGTTATAAATTATAAGCTAAATCAAACATACTGATCCATGTTCGAATCACAATCCAAAGCAAAGTAAAAACTTTGGAACCAAAGAAGTGAGACGGTGTCCAGAAGGTAGCAGGTTTTAGATAGCTACATCCGCCACGTCTGTAATCAAAATTGTGTGAAAGGAACATGGAACTATGGGACGTAAAATATATCAGTGCAATTCTGTACACAGAGACATCAAACTTATCAACTATACTGTGATGACGGCCTTAAAACTTTTTGAGGCCTTTATAAGCCTAGGCTTGCAATATCCTGAGTCAACAATTTATTTGCAATCAATCTACTTCGTTGTACAAAGTTACCGTAGTGGGAACTAGCTCTACTATAGCGTATAAATCAAATATTCCGTTTTTACATTCTATTTAATAGATTTGAAACTGTATAAACATATGATTTGCATATGCATGTTTTAAGACCGCACAGTTTGATATTTAGCGCTTTCAAAATAAATCAAATCTATATATTATATACCCTACACATTCTGAAACTATAATTAATTGTCTAAATTTGTAAAATTAGAAACAAACACACCATAAGCAGGAGAAGCAGGTATATTGCTGCATAGAAAAGAAAGTTGACTCTAGAAAAATTCAAGGCATCATGTTGTGTCATAAAGTTTCAAATGTAGCCTTTCATGGGCGTCATAATTCAGGTATAAGTCTAAATATGAAAGAGAACTTGAGAATCAGTCGTGTCTTTTATTTCAAGCGCACTAGAATAGATGACATTAACGTACTGTCCAAATTAGGATTGTTACGAGACAGAACGCTACCCATATATCTGTATGTTGAGGTAAATGATTTGCGACAGTCACGATTGTTTGCTGAAAAATTATATTACAAAACACAATAAATATGTTATTTCTCCAAAACATTTTGTTGATGGTATCTTCAGTATATTTTGTTTGGAATCCGTGTGATTCTTGAAAATAACCACAATTTCTGTTTAGCACCAGATATTTGTATCTTAACTTACCTTTTTTTCAAAAGAATGACAAGTGAAAATTTCTTTAAGACGTTCTTTCAATGAATGAGGAATAGTTGTATATAGTGTACAAAAATCAAATAATTTTTATATTTTTTTACACAAGATAAAGTATTAAAAGCAAGATTTAAGTAATTCTTTCGAATTTTAGAAAATCCACTTTGTTTAATTCCAGATGTGGAATTTTTTTTCTGAAAAAGACTGAAGACCATCTTTGACGATTGTCAAAATTTGTCTTGGAGTTACCAGTAATGATTTAGTAGTACATGAGGTGAGCCTGCTATATATCTTTCTTCGTATGGATTTTTATAGAGTTTAAGAATCCAATATAAGTAAGGACGATCAAAATATTCTCTGTAAGATTGATATCGAAAGTCTCGAGAACTACTCTATGGTTGGAAAGAACGTCATCTTTGGTAAAATTAGTTCTAGTATATGCAGGGTTATTTGCTTTACTATCCAAACCAAGCTCCTTTTTAAGACATTCCAGGTAGAATCTCATTAGTGAATCGGTGTGTCTGTAGGCTTTCGCAAATTGTAAAATTAGACAATTATCTCAGTTAGCTCAAATAAAAAGCAAAATATTAATATTAACGGATGTCTAAAATAACAATTCCAAATCAAGTTAAAACTTAAAAATGACAAATTAAGTTAACAACTAAATATAAGAAGGGAATTCAGACCAGATGATCCGGAAGGGTAGGAACCTCTTGTTTAAATAGCTACACATGCACTTATGTAATTAAAATTGCAAATAAAAGGAACATTGAAGTATGGGATGTTAAAATATATCCAGGGTAAACCTGGACACAGATACATTATTTGAAAACAATATTGAAATGACGACCATAAAAGTTTTTCAGGCCACTGATATGTCTAGGCATGCAATATTCCTGGATCAATCAAGTGTTTGTAAACAGCTTTCTTTGTTGGACAGAGTAATTGTAGTAGTATGAACAAGCTCTATCACATCACTTAAATAGTGAAGTAAATACACCGTAAGCAAGAAAAGCAAGTAAATAGACGAAGAAAAATCCCGTGTCATTGAATAGGTTTGTAATTAATGCTAAGGGAATTACAATTTAGGAGAGTAAACCAAAAATTCAAAAAAAAAAAAAAATTACCGTCGTTTCTATATATAAATGGTTATTAAAATTGCCATAAAAATTAAACCTAAACCACCAACCGATACTCCAACTAGAAGTGACGTGTTGTTCATTTCTACAAAATAAAAAATAATTCAATATTTTAATGCATAACTCATTAAAAATAGGATGAATCATGTCCAGTTAGGATACAAATATACAAGTGAATATTTCTTTACAAATCAGTGATGATTTTATATTGTCTTCATATAATTTTTCATTGGTATGTTCTCTCGGCTCAGTGTATATTACCACAATATTATATTACAAATATTGTATTATTGATAGACGATTCCACAACAAGTACGAGATTAGGCTTACACAAAAAATAGCAAAATATCTTACATTGTACAATTTTATCTAAATTTTGTTGCTTTGTGGTTATTGCCTATTGAAAATCATGCTTTCTTTTTATACCAGTATTTTGATTATAAATATGACGATACCTTCCAGTATTCTTTCGCTGCATGGTACCTTTCCATCCCTCTTTACAGCCTTGTAAGGGCATGTTCCATGTCGTGTGACAGGCACCATTTAAACAATGACATTCGCTAGCACACTTATAACCAAATGTTCCGTTTCCACATTCTATTTATTAATTTGAAACTGTATAAAATATGATTTGCATATTACAAAATTATCTGAAGAGTGATGGTGTTTTGAAGACGGCACATGTTGATGATTACAGCTTTCCAAATAAAATAAATTTGCTTTATTAATACCCCCCAAATACTGAAACTATAATTAATTTGTAAAAATTACCGTGCAAAAGATATTTGCATTAACTGTCTTTGTAGTATTTCACGTACATTTTTGCAACTTCCGATGTTTCTATGATTCATAATGATATCTATAGAAAAGTCAATGAACTAACCTCTTGTAGCAAATGCTGCAGATTGTTGTCTAGTGATTATAATTTATTTAGTAACATATATAATATACGACAAATATGCCACTTAAATTACATTTTATTTTCCAATTTGAATACTTAAATATAGGTTGATACTAATAAGAATCTTTATTAATCTTAATACAGGTTTAAAACTATTCGTACCATTTACAGATTGAATTAGTTTTTTGAATTTTTTTTGAAAATATCAGTCAAGCGTTAGTGTTTTAAGCTGACACAATTTTTTAGTTTGAATACAAATGTTTTTTTCACATTTTACATGTTTCCGAATCACATAGAATTGTTTTACAACAAAACAACTTTGTAACATACATTAAGGATATTATGTTAAGATATCACTTTCAATTACATTGGTACTACAACAACTTCAATATTTTAATGTTATGAATGGTATTTGAAGAATAAGATTATAATATAAACTTTTGTTTAATATAAGTTTCTGTTGTTATTTATTGATCACAGTTTATTTAAAATTCAAAATGCTGTCTTGTGTGCCAGGTTGAAAGTTTAGTATTTTAGTTGATACCAAACAGTAACTTGTAAATTTCATACAGCAAGTGGATAGTTAAATCGCCCTTTTAATACAAATATATCATAGCTAAATCTTAAAATTCGACAGATTGCCTACTCTTAGAACACGTTTCTCCTGTCCAACCGTTTTTACACATGTCTCCATTGCATTTTCCAGATATGGGATCACAGGTGTCGGATTTACAATAGCACTTTGATGAACAAATACTTCCAAAGAAGTCTTTATCACAAGCTGTACAAAGTAAAAAAGAAAAAATATTATGATAAATTAATATTTTTTGAGACATTTTGGGTAGTGATAAATATCTTATTGCAAAGACAGGTGTGCAAAAAATCATATTGACTTGAAACAAGCGCCAATTTCTTTCTTAAACATTTACAAATGGCATCAAGTAAGTGATTTCTAATTTTAGAAAACCCGAATGAATTACTGGACGGAAGCATATCAATAGTGCAACAACAATATCGATCAAAGAGTTTCAGTAAAACAAATGTAAAAAAAATCTTAAAACAATAACTCTTTCCAAGGAATACCAGAAATAAAGATTTCTAACACTATGTACAAAAAAACCGAAAAAATGTACAGGTCATTTGCTTCATTAATGGAAATAAAAAAAATCTAAAAACATTATTATTGACATTTGTAAAAATTTTATTTTAGTAATCCGTGCCAGCTTACTATTTGGATAATTGTTTAGCGGATTAAAAGTATTTGCAGCATGGAGATTTAGTTGTTATCCTTTGTCTACAGATCTTCAGTAGATAAAAACATTTCATCCTCATCACCATGCTATAATTGTATACAATATTAAAAAAAACAGAAAGTAGCAGCGATTGTGTTATATACACACATATGTTAAAGCAGGAATAATTAAATCAACGAGCAATTTCAGGAAACAGAAATCACACAAACCTTAACCATCATTTAAACATCTGAGCAATTCGGATGTAAAATGACATGTTTTTATGATATTCATATTACCAATTTACGAGCGGAAATTACATACGCTCAGTGCATTGAGAATGTTGTTATAAATAAATACTTAATAATAGTCGGAAATTAGGTAAATAATGTAATTTTATTTTGAATTGCACGACTTGTAATAAGCGAAATAAAAATTTACAAATGAAATACAATATCAGTACCAAATCTAACAACACACCTGATTGTTTATGTATCATGCATGCATGGCAAGTAAATAATATTAAAAACAAATATATTTACAATAATGATGTTTGGTTGTATTAAACTCTGATTTAGACCAATTGAAGCTATAGGACTATAATTACATTTGCTAATGTGACGTCACTCATTTTTTGCTGATATCTATGCCCGTGACGTCAATGATGGGCTGTTTCAGGAATTTAAATTGCATGTCGTACACGACAGTGTTTTAAATTTATTTCAGGGATTCAAAAACAAAAATAAAATTTTCAAAAAATACGAAATTTAAATACAACCGTTGAACTGTCTAGAAATGGCGTTTATAGTGCTACAACTTCCATTGCCGTATAGCACTATAAACGCCATTCCTAGACAGTTCAATGGTTAAATAATATCAAATCATCTTATATTGAATTTCATACTCACGAAAACTGCATGCTTTTGTCTGGTATCCGGGTTTGCAACCAGGAATAGTGCAAGTACCATTGATTGAGTTACAAGTTCCGTTTAAACAGTGACAGGTGTCTTTACAGTCCGATCCAAATGTGTTATCTGTGCATTCTTTTTAAAGAAGGAAATAAAAGAATTGTAAACTGATACCCATTCTTCTATTTGTAAAACAGATCATCGATGTGTGGCAGGAAGAAATTACTTTTTCCGTTTATCGTAAATGTATGGAATTTATCTCTTTTCTAGCTAGAGAAAAACAGGACCTTTGTACCTCAGATATGATGTCCAAACACGTATTCAACAATGAAACTATTTTCACCAAAATATCATCAACATACTACCAAAATATAAATTAAACCCATGTCATTAATTATCTGTCCTATTGGGCACGTGCAAATAATTTAACAACGCTATTAGAAAGCTGATAACAAAAAATGTTCACGAAAGGACATTTTCAAACATAGACATATCAAAGCCAACAAAGGTTGTAAGGCCGTCATGACAATATTATATGATATCTATGTATCCAAAAGTACCCTGGATATATATATCCCATAGTTCCATGTCTTGTTAATCCCTATATTTGATTACACACGTTACGGGTGTAGCTAGGTAAACATAAGGCGTTTATCCTTTGAGATCACACGGTCTCACTTTCATAGTGAAAGTAAACGTGTTTGAATCAATTTGCCAGTTTCAAAGTTTTAGCTTTGCTTTGGGGATGTGGCTTCGAAATGGATTGGTTTGTTTTGTTTTTTATTTATATTTTACATAAGTGTAACGCAGAATGGGCGTTACAGATTGTGAAAGTAATAAAATCTGTTTTTAGACTATGTAAATTGGTAGGTTCAAATTTTGTAAAACATAAAATCCAACGTGTTCACTTCAACAAATGTTTTGTTTTATACCGATCATCTTTAAACCATAGTTCAAAACTTCTTTTATCCAATATGATATACCTATTACTGAAACTTATTGCATTTCTAAATAAGCAATATGTAAATATTATCCCGCTTAATCTGTATCTAAAATACAAACTGCGACATGGATAGATAGATTTATTTGCTTTCAATATGCATAATAAATCGAAATATTACACACATTGTTTTAAGGAGATTGTATAAAAACAATAATATTTTCATGTGATTTTGATGTATCTATTCAATGTTGCAGTCCTAAACTTATTTTAACTAATGATAAAACTTGAGCTTTGTTTTAAGTGATTACACTTGATCGGTTCTATTTGTTCAAGTAAAATACATTGTTGTACATTTTCTTTATTAAACAGAAATTACACACTTACGCATACTACAGTTATTTCCTTTCCATCCTTGTTTACATCCGGGTTTGAAACATTGTCCATCTGTATTTTCACAACTACTCTCTTTACAGTGACATGTATTATTGCATTCGGAGCCAAATGTGTTATTCATACAAGCTTGAAATAAATTATATGTGCAATTTAAAACTATGGTGCTTATAAAAAGGAAATCAAGTATATTATGAATAATATATCCCCTCTTCAGCAATCAATTAATGCAAATATGTCAGTAATATATGTATAACACCACACACACACACACCACACACACACACACACACACACACTGTCCTTAGTGCAGATGGATATATAATAAATCTTAACCAAATATATGGCTTGAAATCACTAGGTGTTTTAAGCAAGGTTGTCTGTAAATGTATAATTTTATCCACAGTTCAGCAAATACGAAAGTTCAAAATAACTTTAATTAATATTTACATGCGTATACTAAAATTTCAGAACAATTTTGAATATGTTGCTAAACGTCGCATCAGCATTTTATCAGGTATTCGCTACGAAATCTGCTTTATTAATCTCAATCTATGAATCAGTTCGTGTATGTACATAAAGTGTTGGTGTATTTTATTTTATACTTTCGCGCACGCACTCAAAGTGCTATCTCTCCGAGTCGTGCAACTCTCCAGTCACATCAATACTTACACCTGGTGAACTAGTAAAAGCAACGGCAAGAAAAATCGCTTTCGCATATGCGGCTTGAAGGGGACTCGAATTCCAACAGTGAAAGATCCTGGATTTGTGGGCTGAGTTCTTATCAATAATGCCACTGCGGCCTCTAATGTTCAGAAGATAAGAATCACAAAATAAATTATTATGTTCAATATTAACATACGTGTACTGCATGAATTCCCTATCCATCCAGCTTTACATCCGGGTGTATTACAAACTCCGGTTGTCAGATTACACGACCCAACATTACAGTGACATGTAGAGTTACAGTTGAATCCAAATTCATTTTGAGCCTTTTCACATGCTAAAAAGATAAAGCAACAATATATGCACAATTACTGAACTTTAGTTTTAACTCTACTATTTCATACAACAAAGTATCCCTAAACATTATATTTTCAAAATACTGTTATTACTGACTGCTATGGTGTATATGTATAAAAATAACGTTTCAACATTATATTAGACATTTCGCACTAGCGATATACCGCTAGCTATGACTGTATACGATATACGATTAAGTGGGGTTCATTTCAAAAGATGTTATGTAACGTATATATTGTTGATACTCAAAAGTTTAATACAAACATGATTTACTAGACATAAGTACAACATTTATCATTTTTTGCCAACAAATTCAACTAAAGGTTATTCACAATAGGGTTTTATGTTTGCATTGTAGTTCACGTCAGATGCCATGCAGTATTTTTTACACTTTTGTATTATTGTTGAAAATTCTACGGAAATGAACTTTTTAATCAAAAACAAACATACTAATCCATGTCCGAATCACAATCTAGAAGCAAAGTAAAAACTTTGGAACTGACAAGTTAGGTTAGACACGTGAACTTCCACCAGGGAAATGAGGCCGGGTGCTTTTTGTTTTGAAAATCGTGTAATTTTATTTGAATTTTATGTGTGTAAGGATACGGTTTGTCACCCAGAATACCTTAGTCGGAAGGAAATTGTAAAGTCATTTCTCCTAATCGGTATTGCTGTGTGTGATTTTGATGTCGCAAAACCCGCTATATAACGAAATGACCTAGGGTGTCAACTTTACATGTATTGTATTAAAAAGAAAAAAAATTAAATTAAATATTTAGAAGAAACGTATATCCAGATTCAGCTTTGCTTATGTAATCTCGTATTACTACCCAAGCCCAATGCCCAGCAGTGCATGGCAAGCGCTGGGTGTTTGAGCTCCGGGTTGTACCGACCAACTATAGCAAATAGAAAATTGTTGTTTTGCCAAGTACTTTTTAAAAATGAAAGGAATAGAGTTCTCCAGATACCATAGCATTAAAATTAAAAGGTCCAGTTGTACGGTAGGCAAAAAATAACGTCTTTGTACAATAAACTAAGAACTCTACAAAAATGTAAATCTGCCTTTTCATTTATGGCTTTTAATGTCGCGATACAAGTGAAAGCAATTCACGTCAAGAAGATAAATCAATATAAGCTAACATAAGTCAGATAATGATAAAAATCGTAATAATATTGACTTATATATGGTATAGTAATACAAACGACTGAATACTTCATTGGCCAATGTTTGTGTTCATATTATCAAACACACCATCCTTTACACCGGACAAAGATATATATTCACATGAAGCAGTCAGTTTGTGGATTTCGATGGAAAAAAGATATCATTCTACTACAAAACTGATTAATTGTTTCGCTGATTAAACTGTTCTGAGAAGGGATTCCAATAAATTTCTAGTCAGCTTTATATTAGGATAGATGGAAAAGGCTTGATGAGAAGGTATACATCTGATGACATCGAACATTTTGAAACGATCCCCAAAGAGTATATCGTATACAGTCAGAGTGAGCTGTATATCGAAGTGGAAAATGTTTAGTAGTGATAAACTGTCCTGATAGGACTAATAAAATCGTTATCTTGGCTATATATTAAAACTTACAAACTTTTTCTTCATCACTTACTATTTATATACCTTAAGTAAGCTTTAGACTTTTAATGATATTGTCAGTCAGATCACACTAGACAACCATATTCCGACTTACAGTGATTTTGTTTGCTTTATACTAGCACATCGGGCGAGTGTTAAGTTCTATGTTACTATAAGTCAGGAGTTGCAGTGGCTGGTGCTCCGCCAATCCATCATTTTGACACTAAGTAATTAAGTAACAATGCTAATTGAATTAAATTGATTAATATTACACCACGCTCCCGTTGAGATTCGAACAACCTTAGATTTGGAGTCCAACGCTCTACCGACTGAGATAAATGTTTCAATACTAACCGTAAAAGTAATTATTTAACCACATAAATGAAACAATCGTATTATAATATTAACATACGTGTACTGCATGTATCTCCTTTCCATCCAGCGTTACATCCGGGTGTATTACAAACTCCAGTTGTCACATTACACGAACCAATACGACAATGACATGTAGAGTTACAGTCAAACCCGAATTTGTTTTTATTCAAATTACATTCTTGATAAATAAATAAATAAATAAACGCTTATACATGTTCATTGACCGACAACTGCATGATACAGAAACTATCAAAGATTTGTTGGCAAAAATTAGCGAAAAATTGATAATTTTTTGAAAATATAGATAAATGTTCATGGTCTAAACGAAAAATTCTATACAACTATATGTTATTTTCTTAACAAGTCATGGGGTTCCTCATCAGTATACATCCTTAATGACTGTCATAGTCTTAAATCATCCTTTTCATTGCCATTTCAAATCAACCCAAGAGTTTTCTTCAGGCAATGGCGATAGAAAATGTTGAATTCATGGTCATTAAAAGATGGATACGTTCATTACTCTGTAACAATTTTATCATGAAATTTCGGTTGAATATTTTGGCATTGTCAACATGTATATTGGTTTTTCTAAAGAATGTTGGATACAGGGACATTTTACTTATTAACACTATTGTGATGACCCCAATCTGTACTTATTCTTGATTGTGCCATAAATGCAAAATGAAAACAAATGGTTTTGGTTTCGTTTCAATAGATTGTTGTTGTCAAAATTTTGAGTGATTGACATAACCAATCCCATATCCACAGTTAAGTGCTACAGAATATAAAATACATGTACTAATACTTGGAATGTTGCAAGAAAAATAAAAACAAACTATGAAGTTATAAATGGGAATGATATCAAAAAAAAAAACTATAGAAATGTTTATATAGTAATATTTACGTATACTGCAATTATCCCCCTTCCATCCAGCTTTACAACCAAGTTCACTACAAAATCCTGTGCTCCGATTACAGGCTCCCGTGTGGCAGTGACATGTAAAGTTACAATCAGGACCAAATGTATTTGCGTCACAACCTAAAATAAAAAATATATTAAACTAGAATGATAATCGTGGCAAGCACGAGCACAAAAGTCTTCCACTACAATACATCTGTATCCCAGATATAGTAGTAAATAATTCATCTAAAAACACTATTTTTTTAAGGAACAGCATACCACTTAGATTGATAGTTAATAACCTAAGGGTTTAAAACAATTATATACATGACCAAATTTTGAACTGGTCTGTTTGAATGTGGTTGATTTAAGATCCTATACGCTTACCCAGAGACTAAAGGAATGGGTATACCATCTGCTTTAAAGAAAGTGGTTATTGACATTATAAAATTCGTCAGCATTAAATGGTTATTTTTGATATCACTCTATTGAACTTTAACACAGGAAATATAAAATCTAGGGTTAGGAATCACAAAAGTTTTAAATCTAGTTTCCAGCCTCCGCCTGTCCTCCACTTTGGATAACTCTATGGCTCCTACTTTTGTTTCACTTTATTCAACTTTTTACTAATAATTAAGGAATAAATAAAATTCTTAATAAGTTTTATTTTCACAATTTAGAGAAAAACTTATAAGATATTTAATTCGGAAACGACCTTCTAGCGCTGAGAAATTTAAACAGATTAAGTTCTTATGCAATTGAACCAAATCGTGTTAAACTGAAAGGGAATCCATGTTTTGTGTTTCTAAGAAACGTAATTCTTTTTTTTGCTGTGAATGAAATTTTAAATAATTTAAGTGTTTTAATAAATGTTACAAGATATAACTTTAAGATGTTATTGTATTTGTATTGTGCATAATAAATAAATTAAGACGTTGAACAGAAAAGAACTTTTTGAATATTTATTTTACGACCAAGGTTACATTATATATAAAACAACGTATATATCTATTTAAAAGTAAATATAAGACAGGTAAAATAACTTATACATTACTTTTATTGCAGCTTTCCCCATGCCATCCAGCTTCACATCCTGGCACAAAACACGTTCCATTTTCAAAGAAACAGCCTTTCTGTTTACAGTTACAATCCGATTTACAGTCATCGCCGTATGTGTTTTGGGCGCAACCTGTATATTTTGGAATAAATAAGTTTAGTTATTATTAATATTAATGATGTGTATTTGACAACACAAACCATTTTGCTTTTATAACCTATAATCATATTTTAGAGACATGTTATAATAATGTTTTGTTAAAAACATTGTTCCTAATTACACTATCGGTTGATAAAAATATACTCTACAAATAAACTACATTAGTTATGTTTGTTGTTTTATCTATTGATATATATATCTTTAAAAGAGTTTTTTTAATAATTTTATTCCAAGCACTACTGATGAGGAATTGTATTCCGAAATGGTCACGTAATGCTGAAAACTTTACACTGGTATTATATGGAATAGAAAAAATAACGGCCCATGTCCAAGTAACAATCTCAAAAGTAGATTCGAAGCTAGCAAATTATTAATGTTTAATACGTGAACTCCAACTAGGGAAATAAAACTTAGAGAAAAAAATTGGAATCCTAGGACAGCGAATACCCAGGTAAATTATACTTTAGATTCATTTTCAGGTACACACGTACTGAAAAAGGTCTATAAATGGTGTGGTTTAATTTACTAAAATATTGATTAGCTTAGATTAGCCAAATTTATCAGAAGTTTTTTAAAATACTTTTTGAAGCATTTATGAAACAATGTTTTAAGATTGTGATTATGTATTGGAAGGAATAACATTTTTAAGTTATGTGAATGTTTATGTTATGAAACTCATTATATTGATATAAACAAAATTAAAAAAGTAAAATGTATAAATTAACCGGGTTTAGCAATAATTGTAAAATTGTAGAGATCTTTAAAAACACAATCATCATAAAGAAAAAAATATAATACTCTTACCAAATACTTGAACCTCACAAAGCTCCAATATAGGCCCATTTCTATCTGCACTTTCATTGTTGTATATTCTGACATATCGAGCTGGTCCCTTACATGACACTACAGTCACTATACTTGGTTGAGTTCCATTGACTGTGTCGCTGTAACATGGTTGTACATTCTGCCATTCATTATGTACATTTATGATAATTTGAAACCCGTTCAATCTAGCCCCTGAAAATTATTATTATTATTATTGTTATTATTATCATTATAATTATTATATTGGTAGTAGTTGCTTTTATAGTACTAGTATAGTTGAGTGGTGTATCCGGATAAAATCACAGTGCTTTGGCAAGTCAACTGACAAACTTTCTCACTAACGTCTGTCCCGACCCGAGCAGTTAGTGAGTGAGTAATGGTGTTTAACATCAGAGTCAAGAATATTTCACTTATAGCGAGACGTCGCCAGCTATAGGCGAAAATGCAGAAATTTTGCCTGTGTGTTGCGTTTATGGCATTATACAACAGGGTTCTTTTGCGTGCAAAGCCCACCGTGATACGGGACCTCGTTTATTTTAAGTTCCCATCCGAAAGAACCGTGACTTTCATTTTGTAATGCCGAGTGTTTGGCGAAAGAACAGTCACTACCCACTTTCAAGTCTTGGGTCAGACCCGGCCGGGCTTCAAACCCACGACCTTCAACTTACGGAGCGAGCACTCTGCCAACTGAGCTACCGCAGTGGCTCCCCGACCCAAAGAGATGACAGGTACAGTGATCCATAAGCACGTGTATGGAACACTCAAACAACGAGGCCATCATTCAGTAGATATAGTAGTTGTAAAAGTTGTAGTAGTAGTAGTAGCTGTCAATTGTAAAACATCTAACCAGAAACAAAATAGAATTGTAATTAATAAGTACATGTATAACACTTAACCAACTTTACTACAATAAAATAGTCTGTTACAAAAACGGCAAGTAAGCTAAGATACAAATATTTAGTGCTGAATAGGGATTCCGGTTATTTTGTCAGGTATCATATGAAGTCCAAACAAAAATATAATGAAAACACGATCAACAAAATGTTTAAGTTCTTGACAGACAATAAACATATTTGTTGCGTTTACTAATATAATCTTTTTCTAGCAAAAAATTAGTATATCAATAGACACAAACTGTGCACCACTGCTTGTCGATTTGTTTTTTTTCGTATGAAACAGAATTTATACAAAATTATGTTAAATTTATAGAAAAGATTCTCGTCAATTATTCAACTCAAATTACAAATCTATAGATGCAGTTCAATCTCTTAACACTCTTCAATTTCGGAGGCTATGTAAATATAATCTTTCGTACTAGGCTTGGAATAAAAGATACGACTGATTGTTCAAGTGTTGTTGCATATGTAGACGTTATCTCAATTAATATGCCCACAGAAAGCTACATTTTAAGCCGTATGACAAACGTGACGACTTCAAGTTTTTTTTATTGTCAACTGTCCTTATATATGCAGCAGTATACATGCATTCAAAATATCCGTATCCAAAGGATATTAATTTCCTTAAAATCAATTGAGTACATTTTGACGTGTTTACCAAGAATTAAACAATTTTATGATGTGTCTGTATCTAAAATTTGCCTGGATATATTTGACGTCACATTGTTTCATGTTCCTTAGGTTCCCAATTTTGAGTACACACATGGCGGATGGAGCTAGCTAAACAGGAGGTTTTTATCCTTCGGGAGCAACCAGCCTCATTTCCCAAGTTGAAAATCACGAGTTTCACTTGATTTACTAGTTTCAAAGATGTTACTTTGATTTGAAACTATGGTTTGGACATGCATTTGTAAGGTTGTTTTTCATTTAGAACCCCTAAAGCTATATCCTTTTTTTAAGTGGGACTTCGTCGTTTTTTGTTTTGAAGTTCTTATTGCTTTTAAAAATGCTTTTGGAGAATAAAATCAGTCTCGGGTGTTGTTGGAATCGGATCGGAGGTGGTTGACTTGCTCTGGTTTCGTCAGCGAGAGTTGACACCCTTTCTCAAACTAAGGTGCAAATGTACATTTTCTAGTTTTCATGTGATAAACTGGTCGAAAATTGAAATTAATGTCTTAACGCTCTAAATGATCAAGGCGAACTGATAATGATCAATAAAATACATGTACCACAAATGTAGTTTGTTGTTTGAAGTTTACGTCTATATGTGGTCTGGCCAATGTGTAGACCATAATTGAAATATTGCTGACATGTATACATTCTATACTGAATGCGTACAAAAATTACTTAGAATGAACTTTTCGATAATTACCAGTTTAAATGCCATTTTACAGATAAGATTTATTTCATATTGAACTTACAGCGGAAAGAACCAAGTACAATAGTCCAAGTTTTTATAAAAAACCTACTGAAGATGACGTTTTTAATTGGGACAACTTTAAGACTAATTAGTGCAGTTACAGATTTCGACAGTATCACCGACGGTATCCCTAGGTCTGCTGTAGTGGATGAGTATTTGGCTGATGAAGTTGTTGCAGAAACATATATGCAGAACTATCAACAAATTCAGATGACCAAAAGGAATATCTTAATCCTCAAAAACAAATCTATGATTCTTCAAAAATAATATTTCATTTGTTTTTTTCCTGAAATAATTGGACAGAGCATAACTGATGGGGATTTTGTTGTATTACCGTCTAGTGATGCAGAAATCATTACTGGTATAGTATGTATTTATTGACACGTAAAATGGTCCTTATTTATTTATTTATTTTGCGCCGATTTTGATGAAATTTTCATTATTAAATCAACAACAAAATGCTTATTCATTTCCAAATCAGAATTTCAAAGCAAAATATAAACTTCTTTGACAAATCAGGTTAAAGAATTTAAAACGCTTTCTCCTAGATTCGTGTTACAGTTGATGTTGGAAGGTTCAATGCGTTATAATAACCTTAGAAACATAAATGCACATTTTATTTTCCGGACCTTTTGTTGCTTCATTTTTTGAAATCATGAAACATAATTAATGCAGTAAAGTGACAGGTCAGGTCTAAGAATTCAGAATGCTTTCTCCTAGATCAGTGTTTACATATTTATTTCAAAGCAGTTGATGACTGTTGGTTAAATGTGTTACAATAGCCATGACTGAAGCTAGTATCAGCCCTAGAGGTGAATGGCTACAAACGTTGTTACAATGGTTGAATAAGATCAAGAACACGGTGACTGTATATGATAAAAACTTTAAAGCAACGTCTTCTCATAATTAGGATGGTATGCAATCACTAAACCTGGTATGTATCATCCAGAGGTCAAAGGCTACAAATGTTCTTACTATATTTTATATTGCATTTTGTTTTAAGTCACAGTGACCTTTATATGAGAAGTGCATTTAAATTGCTTCTTCTCATGGACTGAATGGTGCACAGCCAAAAACTTGTTAAACTGTAAGCACCATAAGCCATCTAGTCAGGTGAGCGATTTAAGGCGTCATAGGCATCTTGTTTAGTGTTTTACCCTCATAACATCAAACAAGTACCACAGGTAATCCTTAAATATCAACACAATTAGAGTATTTATCTCACAATAATTGCTGTAAATTAAAATTAAAAAAGTATGCAGATTTTAGAGGAATTAAAGGGTGTACTTAGATATCTATTTCAGAATTTTGTGTTAAAAATGCGAATTTGTTACTATAGCAACAAAAATGTTAATAATATTAATATGTTAATCAAAACCAAACATACTTATCCATTTCCGAGTCACAATCCAGAAGCAAAGTAAAAACTTTGGAACCGACAAGTTAGGTTAGACACGTGAACTTCCACCAGGGAAGTGAGGCCGGGTGCTCCGGAAGGGTAAGCACCTCCTGTTTAGCCAGCTACACCCGTCATGTGTGTAATCAAAATTGTGTGAAAGGAACATGGAACTATGAGATAAAACACCATTTTAATATTAGGTATTGCTATTCTATGTTCTTTGGACCATGAATTTGCACAGATGAATAAATTACATTGCATTTAATGTTAATAAATAAAAAAAAGGTTATTTTTGTTATCTGTATTATTGTTGCCATAGCAACCGTAAATCCTGACTTTTAAGAAAAATAATGTTTGATTTCAAGATACCTTATTATAGATGTTCTATACCAGAAGTTTCAAAGAAATATTAAACGGCATTTTGGCATTTAGTGAACCTGCATAATTTTGTTTCTTTAAAATTGTGTTGGTTATTTCAAAGTTCTTTGTTGAATGTGCAAGACCAACAGAAACAAATAAAATGTTGAGTAATTTTTTACATGTTTGATTTTTGCGATCGTTATTTTCGCATTTCATTCTTAATAGTTAATTCAAAGGTTTATTGTGTCATTGGTATTTTCCTATTGGGAATATTTGTTTACTAAACATTCATTGCTATAACTTTTTATTATAAATGTAATTACTATCTGTAATCTAATGATTTTACATCAAAGAAACTTGTATACATTATTATTGTTCTTTTTTTCTATGAAATTAAAACAGTCAGTTTTGTTACCATGACGACATATTTAATTCATAAATCTGATATTTTTCATGTAAAAGTGTCTTAATACCTGTAAATAAAAAGTTTTTATGGTAATAGTATCAAGTTACTTAAAGTAAAAGTGATGCAAGGTTTAATGCATACTGAAAAAGAGGCTTGTTTTGTAATTTTTCGTTGTAAATATTATTTTTTGTACATGTAGTAATGTTGTCATAGCAAGCAAACCAGTGTATTTCATAGATTTTTTTTGTTATTTTTAAGAGTATTCATTATTAGTATTTTGTAGCATAAGTATCAAAAATATCTGAAACAGGGCCAATTTTGCCAGTTAGTGAACCTAGCTCTTTCCCTATCCAACATGGATAACTCATAATCGATTATTTTCTTTTACATTTAAATTTAAATTGTTCACTTTCATTATGATTCACATGGATATCGACGTCATGTTTGTAAAATAACTTTGTTACTTTACTTTCTATATTAAAGTTAATATAATATGACCACCGGAAAAATGTACCTAGTTTTGGTTAATAGAGGATGTATAAACGTGAAAATTTAAACTACCAGATTTAATATTTGAAGTGCATAATTTCTAGTTCCCAAAAGACGATGCCATGTCCTGACCTAATGACGTCTTTTGATTTTCTTTTGATGTCGCACGTGTAGGTGAAGATAAATAGTGGTAGATAAGCAAACATTGGGGTAAAGATAGAAAATTCTACCATCGTTTTTTTCAACTGGAAACTTTTATCTCAAACATAGAAAGATGGGGAAAGAACTGATCTAAAAACAATTATATTATGACACAAACAAAATAATGATATTCTTTGATGTACTTGAACAAATGTAAGTGACCTACATCAAACATATTGAAAACGAAATTGCGTTTAAAATACCTGTTTTCTTGTTTTAATTTTGTTCCTCCAAATTAAATCAAATAAAATGTAAACTAAAGATATAATTAAAAGATAAAAATTCATAAAACTTTTCAAAGCAATCTGTTTTTGTTTTTAAGTTGCTTTCTGGATTTATAAATGATTAGATGTAAATGATTTGGTACATTAATCGTAACAAAAACAAACGTTCATATTATACTTACTGGTCTTAACCCTGTGGTGTAAATTGATAGACTCTATTCCATATGTCTTGTTTAAATCAACTTGCCACCACGCAAAGTTGTAAATCCAATTTGTATGGGAGCAAGCGGGATATATTTGTATGATGTTACCATCCACCGATTTGTTAGCAATATAGGTTCTAAAAGTAGTGCTTTGCGTTGCTGCCTTGTGCAAAGCCAAATTTTCTAGAACAAATTAAAAAAGAATTCGTATGAGACCGATGGACTTTATCAATCAATCAAAAAAAAATTACATTGAATTTTAATATTTTGTACTGATATTTAGCTTACATAAAATAATTTGTCAATTTCCAGTCAAATCATTGTCAGATCATTGTCGTAAATATTTTATTTATTGTATTTAAATTTAAAATTGTTTTGAAATGTTTGATCACACACACACATACACACATACACACTTCTTTATCCTCATTGATTTTCTTATAGTCCGGTTCTTTCCATTCAGGGTCTGTTAAGTGGATTTTATAACTTGTTTTCTGGGCACCAAGACTTCATATAATGTTAAAATGCTGACAAATCTGACAAAACGTTTTCACAATCCTAATTAGAACGCATCTTTTCCAAATATGTGTGCTGTGTAAATATGGAAGGGTTTGCTGACATATAGCTAATTAAGGACTGAGACAAAAAGTCTAGTCAATCTACAGTTTGATCTCAACCTAATTGCAACAGAATACATTTTGTTACTAATATGCTATCAAATACATGAAGTTATAACAGTAAAAAAAATCTACCAAAATCTGATAAGGGGAAAACAGTTTACCTTCTCTATCTTACAACGATATCTTTACACCCTATGCACATTCACCCGATTCTCGCCCCATTTTTGATTTCAAGTAATTGTTGACAACTTAATATACCAGAGAACAGCAGTATTGACCTATTTTAAACCTTTACCTTATATATCAACATTTAATACGGTGTAGGGAAAACCCTATGTATCATTATTTATACAGCATTGAATGACAGGCACATACTTTCGAGTTAAAATAACGTTACGTGCGAATACTTTGTCCAACGTCTGTTAATTATACTTGCATAATCTTTGCTTATTTTTTCACAAAAGGAATTAAACTTTTTGAAGTTATTGTCAGGGATACATGAGCATGTTTAATAAAAGGCATCAAATCTCTTAAAACTATCACATTATCAAATTGTTATGTGAAACCATGGTTGCATAATTACAATCGTGTTTTCAAAACTAAACGATGAATTTGAAATATAATGTTAAAAAAGTATGAATTAACACACAACTGCCAATGGACATAGTGCAATGCATGAATATTCTCATGTCGATTGCAGATATGGGGGAAATATTATTTGTTCTGTCGATTATATTAACGGATCGGTTATTATGTGCAATCGACATGACAATGTTTAGACATTTTACTGTGCATTAGCAGTTGTGTGTTAATTCACTTTTGTTTAACATTATATTTCAAATTAATCTTTTAGTTTTGTATACACGATTAACAGGTTTGGAAGAGTGCGAAATTTAAGGCATTCTACTGAAAAAAAACGGAAACCCAAGCATACCATTGTTTCGTTTTTATTCAATAGAACACATACTAAGGGATACGTGTGCAAACATATTTTAGCTCGGTTGCCGGGAACTACTAGTACCTTAAGTCTAAATGTAACAGAATTTTGACAAAAAACTTTAAATGTATATGTGACTCTATTTTTAATTGTATAAATCTAGGTCGTACGCGCACTTGTTAATGAATAAATAAATAAATAAATAAATAAATAAATAAATAAATAAATAAATAAATAAATAAATAAATAAATTTGTTATATTAGAATTAAATCGTAAAAATTCAAGTGTTTAAACTTCTCAAGCTTAACTTTGCCCCTCTGAACTTTTAGTCTTGTTGTTTTTTAAACGTTCTATTGTAGTGAAACAAGACACCGTCTTGACGCAATGATATAGCTTACTTGTGGAGACAAGATACTATCTGGAGAGAACGAATCAGTATCTTGAGGGAACGGGTTACTATCTTGAGGATACGAAATACTAACATGTTGGAATAGGTTATTAATTTAAGGAAAAGAGAAAGTTAACTTGGGAAAAGAAGATACTAATTTAAGGAACATGGTAAAACGTGTGTATGTCTTCCATCGGCTTGCGCATTTATGTATTTAATACACAGAAAACGCATATATCCAATGTGCAACATGATATGTGAAGTTTTAAGACAGATTGCATTGAATTCAGGCAATTAAGTTTTTCAATATTGCAAACACCATGACATTTGCAAAGTTGTATTTATATGATTATTATTGATCAAGTATTACTGTTTAGTAACGTGTTTCAAGAGGTCATTAAACTGCGAAAATATAGCCCTTGGTAACATCTTGAAAAAAATAAAAAATAAAAAAGTCAATAATACTGACTCCTTATTATTAACATAAAATTTCGAAAATCATACCTGGGTTGAATAGGAAGAAGATAAAGACGGAATAGACGTAACGTAGCAAAACTGATATGGCTTCACTTCGCTTGGGTGCATAATCAAATAATACAAATGATATACATGTATATGATATATAAAACTATTAATGGGTAGTATATTATATTATATAAGTAACCAATGCATTCTTTATGGTGATATGTGACAATTCCCAAGTCTATCAATTAATATTTTTCAATAACTTACGTAATTGTGCCAGCATATGATGGATTTGTGCAGCAAATGCAGAAAATATAATATAATATTTATACTTAAACATGTCTACATTTACTTCAATCTCCGCTCAAATCCGTCCTATAAAGCAACCCGGAAGAGAATATTCACAAAACTTATTGTATTTTTGGGGTACCCAAGCAGAACCAATACACTACATATTTTAAAAAAAATTCATACCCTAATCTGCACGTATTTAAGTACAAAAACCTGTCATGTTTATAAAAAAATCAATTCATACAAAACGAAAATTTCAGAACGCGAGCTGAAAAACTAAAAGCATAACAACGGAAACTGAAAGACGTTATAACGCAAGATGACCCTCTGATGGCGATTTTTGAATGCAATATATGTGATAACCCTAAAATAAAGTGTTCTATTGCAAAACATGGCCACACTATATTTACAATATCACTCTGTCTACATAATGAAGGAATAAACTTACAATTCCCCTTGAAATGCAGTTCGTGTCATAACCTTTGAAGCGTATGAATAAAAACAATTTTATTTGTTTTAATAAAAACCCTTAGATCACATGTCAAAACACATGGATTTATTTTAAATTTAACATAATATATATTGTTGTATAGTTCCTTTATACCCTATTTAAATGTAATTATCATTTTTTAGTTTATATTTTTTCTTTGAGAATTGTCGCAAATCGGAGGTTAAATCAATCTGTCAAGTAACGTTACATATCAGCATCGATTTTACAGGAAAAGTGTTTTTAAAAGTTCAAAAAAAATATTAGTATAAAACACTTTTTGAGAAAAATTGTAATGTGAGCACCGGGTGTGCTATGTACAAGATTGAAAACGTTATAATACAAAATAACACTCTTGGTTATCGAAAAAATCCTTATATATTGGTGGTTTGATTTTCCGTTCTATTCCGTACAGTGTGTGTGTGTGTGTGTGTCATTGTCAAAAACTATTTCTGAATTAATAGAAGTAATATATTTTTAAGAAATGCAGCTATTTCTTATGCGTTGTTTTTAAATGTATTATTCCAACCACAATTTAGAAAAAAACAGATTATATGATAAAATGAAAATCTCTCGTCTTGTGAGAAAATGTAGCAGTAAATTGAGGTATTATTTACGCGTATATTAATTATTTTGTTCAACATACTGCTGTTTTGACAATTACTTTCCATGTTATACATTGCACCCAGCTGTAATGTTGATGTAATGGTACTTGACGCGAAAAAATTGTTTCATATTAATATTCTACATTTTTTTTCTGTCCATCAACTGGTCATTAGGATAATAATACTGAAATATCATTGATAGAGGAAGGGTTTACCCTTCCGGAGAACCCGATCTCTCTTTGAAGGCCAACGTATTTGATGTGTTTGACCTAATTCCTTGTTGTTCAAAAGTTTTACTTTGTTTTTTAGATTGTGATTTAGGCATGGATCAACGCCACTACAATGATCTTCTGTTTAACATGTGTAAGCAATGTGCACACAGAATAAATTCCAAATATACACTGATGACTTCTTTTAATCAGTTTATATTATGTTTACATAAGAATGTTGAATGTTAAGACCAGTTTAAAAGTTATACTTATTTACTAATTTTACCCGAGATTATGCCAGTTATTTTACATAGTTATATATAACAACAAGATCAAATTTTAATAAAACCTCACAAAATCATGTATCTTCCGTAATTTAACTCTGATATTGATACAGTTCAGTAACCGTTTAGAAATTTGATATTGACCATACTTGCAATTATACAATAAAGACGCTACTATTTAAGTATGTTTGTATCCAATGATTTTATATGAAGTAATTAAACACAAATTTGCCTGATGAAAGCTACTTTATAAACCCAGACCAGGTAGTTAAGTTCAATTAACATACATAGCTTTTTATATTTATGTTTTAGATTTTTTATAGATAAAGTTATCTCTCTCTCTCCCCTCTCTCTCTCTCGCGCGCTCTCTCTCTCTCTCTCTTTCTCTCTCTTCTAGTTATGATAATGGTTAAATGAAATAAAGTGTTTCAAATTAGCGCATGGCCATTTTTTTGGATATTTTTATTTCACAACAAATAAAGCATAACCACGTGACACTAACAATATTTAACCTTAGAGTTTCCGTCTAAGCTACAATTAATACGATAAACGCTTTAACTACATTTTATAACAACGGAACAAAGTCTGTGAAAATATCTTTACCCTTTTTTGCAAGAAAAATGTTTAAAAAATACAAATAATCTGCACTTTTGCAGCAAGTAATTCTTATCCATATATCGGTTGCGATGGCAGCAAATACATCATATTGACTACGGAGACATGTATTAAATTTACATAAATTAGTGCTTTTATATAATTTTCTTTTTGATAGACAACATATTTGTTATGTTTGGTAATATAATTTCCAACAAAAAATCGATATAGTAATGGGCACAATCTATGCCCCATTGCTTGCAGATTTGATTGTGTATTCCTATGAAACAGAATTAATGTAGAACCTTGTAACATCAGAAAGGAAGACTGTCGCAAAATCATTCAACTCCACATATAGCTATATAGTTGAAGTTCTATTTAAATTATCTAAAATTTGCAAATTATGTGGATGTCATCTATCCAAAAAAGTTTCAAGTAAAGGTACGACTGATTTTTCAATTTTTATGGCATGGCGAGGCGTGCGTGCGTGAGTAAACTTTAATCTTCTCCTTTGAAACTATTAGGCCAATTGAAACTAAATTGTGGAAGGTCCTTGACAGAGGTTAACTATAGTTAGTCAAATCATGACGATCGAATATCTAAAATTGCCACTGGTACTATAAAGAGACAAAACCTTAAAAAAATCTTCTTCTCTTAAACCACTCATTTGAGGCAAAAACTGATGTGATATTTGGAGTTTACATAGTCTTAACACTAAAGTTTGTTCATTTCGTGAAATTTGGTTTAAAAATAATGTACGCGTTTTTGCCTTTAATTTTGCTAAAACCGTTAAACACTTTCAAATTGTTATATCTTGCCTTTTTGATTAGATAACGACATGGGATTTTCAGTTTTGACATATTCTTGTAATTACCTTCAAAACAGAGTAAAGGTCAATTGTTAAGGTCATGACCTAATTTTTTACCTTTCTGATTTTTTTATTATCTGGAAAACTAAAAACTTTTTCTATAGGTATTTATATTACATGGTGGTTTTAATATAATGATCATTTTGTATATATATATTAAGGTCATTGGTTCAAAGGTCAAGGTCGCAGATGCGAAAGAATACCGAATTGGTTCATCATCTTGAAAACTATTAACTTTTTGTATAGGCATGTATATTAGAATGTTGTAGGTATTGATACATCGATCATTTTGATGTATAGAAAAAGGTAATGAGTTAAAAGGTCAAGGTCACGGTAGCAAAAAATATTAAAATTGTTAATTATCTCGAAAAACGTTTTTATAAACATGTATATTGGAATATGGGTGGTATTGATATAATGATCATTTTGATATCTAAATTTAGGTTATGGGTTCAAAGGTCAAGGTCACAGATGCGAAAAATACTGAAATGGTTCATTATCTTGAAAAAAATTAACATTTTGTATCGGCATGCATATAAGAATGTTGTAGGTATTGATAAATCGACAATTTTAATGTATAGAAAAAGGTAATGAGTCCAAAGGTCACGGTCACAATAGCAAAACAATACAAAAAATGTTAATTATCTTGAGAACTATAAACTGTTTTTATAGGCATGTATATTAGAATACTGCTGGTATTAATGCAACGATCATTTTGATATATAGATTAAAGCCATAGGTTCAAAGGTCAAAGTCACAAATGTGAAAGAATACTAATATGGTTCATTATCTTGAAAACCAATAATGTTTTCTATAGGCATGTATACGTGATTGTTTTAGCTATTAATTCAACGATCATGTTGATATATAGATTAATTTCATGGATTAAGATAAGGGTTTAGATTAAGGTCATCTAAATATCCACATCAGAGTTATTGCTCCTGTGCTGTATATGGCCTAGGTGAGCGGTACAGACCCTATTGGGCCTCTTGTTACTTCATATTTAAACTTGCACTTTAGTTATGACCCCCACGAAAACTCAGTTTTGTTGATGGAAATTTTAGTATATTTTTTAAGCTGTTAAAAAGATTCGTAATCCTGTTAATAAACTGACAACATCAATTATCAAATTAATTATGTATTCTATTATGTATACATAGTACTTAAACAAACATTCCAATCCATGACCAAAGCATAGCCCAAAATAAAAATTGGCAAATTAACTTTAACACGTTAACCTTTACCAGGAAATGTATTTTGTCTGGTTTTCTTTCTTCCTTTGTGTCGTAAAAGGTTTAAAAGAATGAGTCAAACACATAAGTAAATCCTGACGCCTAATTTATAATTGTTTACTTATTTTTAACATACCAGGTTTAGCAAGCAAACAACAAGTTTAATTTAGTTTTAAATACAAAATACACAACGCATCTAGGTTATAAATGTAGTTATAGGAGTCTCATTGATTTTGTGAGAAACATTTAAGTTCCTATGGATCAATAGGATGTTTCTTTTTATCAGCCGATATTACTGCAGTAACTTTCTCGGTGTCTTGGTAGGAAAATGTCTCCTCTAAAGTAGGAGACCTAAGGTCCGATTCCTAACAGTGGCATTACAGATGGCTTTACTATTTTAAATCCTGCTTCTCGCATGGCACTTGGCCGTCTATCCTTGTCAGTTAAACATATAAAAATACGACTAATTCTTCAAGTTCTGCATTATATATAGGCATATACCTCCTTAATGACGCCCAAGGAAGGATTCATTTTGGGATGTATTGCAGGCCCCATGCCTTCATTTGTTCTGCTGTTAGGATTTCTTTTCTATACAGCTGCCGGCTTCTCCTGTTTTTGTTTTTTTTACAGTTGATGTGCTGTGGTAGAGCTTGTTACGCTACGGAAAAATGTACAACGGGTAAAGCTGCTAACAGGTGGATTGTCGACTCAGGGATATTGCAGGCTCGTAATTATCGGGCCATTAAATCAATGAAAACACGCTACAATTAACCTAGTAACATATATAAAATCAATTAAGTGAAGTCAATGAATATGAGATGAATACAGCATATGTTTTATTTGTGTTATACCTCAAACAAAATAAGATAAAATCGAGTGAAAGGATAATATTTCTAAAAAAATGTAGATATTACAAATACGTTGTAAAATAAAGACCATAACAATTCAAGGTCCAGATATTTCTATCCATCATGCGGTCAAACAAACGATTATCATTGTATTTCTTTCCCTTTAGATGCGTTATTGGATACATGTCTTGAAATAGTTCAAGCTATAACTGCATATTACAAATTATTTCTTTTAAAACTACACATAATATTGTCTATTAGCAATAAACAATAAATTGTTGGTTAATTTCAATTTGATTTTAATTAATTTTAGAAACATTAACTGGTATAAAAATCATAAAGAGAACAATACAGCAGATATATTATAATGTGTCTTCTTGTTTTTCATATGCGAGAAAGATATTTTACGGCAATACGATTTCATAAATAAATAAAAAATAATAATAAAATACCAAATAAATACCTAGTCGACGTATTCCTAGCTGCCTTAGGTATTCTAAGAATTAACATGAAATATACTGTACATATTTTTAATTTCTGGTTTTGTCTGTATTTTAATGTGTTTCTATTTTATAATTTCATTTTAACACATATCGGATTTAGCTATTTAAACAGGAAATTTTATCCTTCAGAAGCACCCTGTTTCACTTCACTGTTGGAGGTTAAAGTGTTCTATTTGCCAGTTTATTTGTCAATTAAAATGTTTTTCTTGACTTAATGATTATGATTTTGACTTGGATTGATTTTTTATTTTGTCGTATGTATATTAATCAATTTAATACAAATTGAAACCTTACTTTCAGGCTACACAGGTTTTGATTTAGGACCTTATTTATCTTCTTATTGCAAATATTAACGTCTGTATGTGATTTGAAATATATATATTGGACAATCCTTGGATTAAAAGAGATATAGACACTTACAGCTATATTGTAAAAGTAAATATTCTGCACTGGAAACCCATTTCTATCAAATGCATCTTTATTTTTGTTTTATTTTTAGATTGTAAATTAACATCAAACAGATAAAACTCTAATTTACTGCACAATCTGTATCATCCGCGGTAATCTCTAGCCTTTTTTATTACATATCATAGCAGTATCATTTTTACAGCACCCTATGGCCGTTTCGGAACACAATGTCTTTGTCAGTAGTGCTTGGTTCAAAATTGTGAAACCAAAATTTCTTCGAGGGGTTAGAAATTGTATGTTTGAACAAAAGCTTGAACGTAAAAATTATAGTCGGAATAGTCTACAGAAGTACACAATAAGGCGTTTGACCCCCACTAGATTTTGAAATGATTAAATTACATATTATACCAGTTTTATATTTAAACATAAATATTTTTTATATTTAAGTTTTAAACAAATCTTAAAGTTAGTCATCGGAATTGCAGCTGATTTATCAGTGAAATTGAAAATGTGAATAGTTATGGTTAATTTAATATACCGTTATCATTGCAAAATAAGATGCATCGACATTTTTTGAGAAAGTACTTATACTGCACTATTTTAGGGTAATTGAGATGCCTGTCGTAAGTTCAACACTAAACATCATTTATTACAATTTCTCTAGAACTGTTTTAATGGTAGATGTGGAAGTGCTAAATAAATAATATTTAAAGTGCTAAAGAAAAACGTGTACATCAATCAAAAACAAACATGTCAATCCAGTTCCAAACCACAATCCAAAAGTAAAAAAAATATCTTCGAAACTGACAGTGCGGGGAGTGAGGCAAGGTGCCCCGGAAGAAGTACTTCCTGTTTAGCCACAACCGTCACGGTGTAATAATAATAAATACTTCTAAGACTCAACATAAGTGTACCTGTATAAATCAAAAATTGCCGAACAGTAAAGAATAAACTTCTAATATCTGAAAACAATTAATAAATTAATCAGGCGTTGAGAATATTTTATATAATACACTATAATGCAATGAAATGATATCAGTTACAAATGACCCCCGTGTTAGTATAAAAAGTCGCTATCGAAGCTTAACTATACAAACAACCTTTTCATAATGAACATATGCATATAAATATATTAAATGAAAAGAACATTCACATAAAGTATTGACTATACAATATTTTCCTTTTGTTTTGAATATGTATTAAAATTTCAGGAATTGTACAAGTCTTTATTCAATGTCGTGATAGAGTTGAACCTTTTCCAAATATTCTTGAACAATATTGTAACAGAAGTGGTACTGCTCCTGAAAAGAAATATAAATATCAAAATAAACATATCAATCCATGTACAAATAATAACCCCAAAGCAAAATAAAAAATGAAACAAACTGACAAATTAGGTGAAACAATTGAACGTCACCAGTGAAGTGAGATTGGGTGCTCGGTAAGGTGTAAGCACCTCGTGTTTAGCTAGTTACACCAGACTCGTGTGTAATCAAAAATGAGAATAAAAGGAACAAAGAACTATTAAAAGTCATATGTATCCATGGTATTTTTGAAAACAGAGACCTCATACTTTTCAATATTGCGATGACAAATTAAACTAAATATGCAAACTTTCACCAGGAAAGTAAGAGGGTACTCTGGAACTCTTATATGAAAAGTGATACAGAATTAAAAAGCAATGGTACATGAAATTGTTGGTCGAAACCGATATCCTATCTGGTTTGATTGGAGAAAAACAACCAGTCAAACATGAGGAATTCTTCCATTTTTCACAGTGTCTTTTGCAATACGTTATACGTGCCCATGGTGGTGCAAGTATACGTGTTGTTTATTACAAACCACTGAATCAAAAAATCCTGGTAACACAAGGAACCTTTACAAGAGACATTTTGTGACTGATTCTTAAATATAAGGGATTAAATTATCCTCGGTAAAATACGATGCATTATTATCGAAGTCTTTTATTACATGGTATATGTTAGGCAGATATAATCATATATCTTTGGCAAATGCATGCTTGCTGACCAACTAACCATCAATATGACCAATAAACATATGGCATTTAGTTAAAACTATCAGCAATTACAATGGCAGTCAAACTTGTCTTGAAATGAAGGGAACCAGATTAAGTTATCTTCATGTGCAGTTCGCCTTTATATACAGGTTAAAAAATATCAAGACAGAACAATTGAGATACAATTCTACTGGCTTGTATAATTAGGTGGTCCTTATAAAGAGGTGATCTCTAAGGCAGGTTAGAATGTATATGTTTCTCAGAAAACGTTTTCAAAATTACATTTTTGTTTTTAATTTTGTGACTTTCATACATATATAGTAAAGAGATGATATACTTTTTCATTTAAACTATTCTTTTAACACTCAGATATATATCGAAAAAGCCATTAATTTTGGAAACCTACAATATAATAACTTACCACAGAGAAAAATTGCGGTCGTCTAATTTGTTGCAGTCTTGCAATTTTGAAAATGTCAATATCATCACTGTAGCTTAGATTTTCTAGAACACTATACACTAAACAAAATAATCCACAACACTTTGCTCCGTCCCTAAAATATATATTGAAAAGAATGAGTAAATGGGACATTGTGTCTGTCAAATTACTATCTATTCCAAGTTAACTAATATGATGTCTTATGATAATGTGAATTCGTTTTCATGGAAATATTATGCTATGTAAAGTCACAAGATTTAAGCAATTTAAAATCGAAGTTAAACATGTTTATTGTTTAACTTATTAGCATATGATTTAAAAAAAATTAAAAGTTCGAGAACATATTTGACAAATGAAGAAAATGGTTTGGGACAGATCTAGTGCTTGTTGATAAAAGCACAAAAAGCTTATGCGCTGTCTGATTGAATAGAAATGCTATACGCGTATTCAACAACCCTTCTATAGAGCTCGAAGAGCTGGCGTAGTATACATACACATTATAAACTTACGAGCATATCACTGTTACTGGAGCATTATTGATGGACTTATTCCAAGTAAGTACCAAATGTGTGAAGTCAAGAAAGGAAGTCTGTGGTGTTGGAGTTACATTCCCGGGCCTCCAATTCAAATATTGGAATAACTTCACGAATGTTTCTTCTTTGTTTTCCTACATACACATGCAAAAAAAGAACAAAAGCAATACATTATTTGCCACATAGTTTTAAACAACACTACCAGCATAATTAAAAACAATCACACCAACCTATCCCCAAACCACATTGCAAAAGCTGATGAGTCAGGTTGATCACGTACACTTCAACCAGATTCCGGGCGCTTCTGACTAAACTGCTACTACTCAATCAGCTACGCCAAGTGAGACCTGAGAGTCAAAAGTGAGAGTGAAAGGAAGATTCAACTATTGAATGTCAATTATATCGAGGGCATTCCTAGACACAGAGACATGATACCAATGAGACTATATTGTGATGACGACAATAAAGCATTTATTAGCCTAGGCTTACCATATGCCTGGGTCAACCTTTTATTGATAGCACTTGTTTCGTTGTATTCTACCCCGTAAGCTCTAAGTAAGTGATTAATTGTGAAACAAATATACCATAACCAATATAAATTGCTGCCTAGAAAAGAAAGCTTGCAATAGAAAAAAATTAAAGTCATCAAGTTTGTCATACAGCTTCAAATGTAAGCTTTCGTGGGCATCATAATTGAGGTATAAGTCTTAATATGAAGCAGAACGTGATTGATCCGTCTTAACTTTTATTTCAAGCTTACTAGGATAGATCTCAGATTATGATTGATTTATTTGAACAGTACAAGAACAAAATAGTGTAAACATTTAAATATTCCCAACATGATTGATCAGTAGTTTACTTTAATCATATAATGGGCTTATGAAGAAATGCTACATGAATATTTATTTAGATTTAACATGTCTAAAACTGACATAAGTAGCAATAAAACATTAACCAGGGATAAATTATCAAGAGTTGTATATGTAGGGTCCATGAACATGGTATATTCTATTTTGTGTGGAAACACTTATCATTCTTAAAAAACCCCAAAAGGTTATATATGGTAAAATCGATAATACTTTATTAACGTTTCATTCTTTGAAATTAAACAGAAATTAACATGAAAACCAAACAATACCTTATCAAATACTTTAATACTGGTTTCTCTGGTCCCATTAGTCATCGACTCGGATGTTTTTGTCAGCAACAAATTACTAAGCATCAGTTTGTTTTCATCTGTAGGATGCCAAATCAAATCCTGTGTGTGAATATAAAAATAAAATATTGAAACATATCTTCTTTTCTCGTATAGGAAAAAGTTTGAATGCCAATAAAAGTAACTGTGAAAAAAACTGCCAGAATAGTGTATTTGTTGTTACTAGCGAATGTTTTCTAAATTACTCTGAAAAGGTACATAATATAAAGTTTCTACCTGTGAATCTCTCGTATAAAAGTATAAAGTCGTTAAAATTATGTTTTAAATGAATATCTCACATTCTGTTCTCTAATATGTATGCATGAAATGATATTTAAATAATCAACCTAATAGACGCTGGATGGTCTATATTCATCAAAATTTTTTTGAGCCTATGATATTATATAAGTCAAAATGCATCGGTTGTTATGAATATGAACGTGTTTTCTTTGATATTATTCAATCAAATACAAATACAAATCTTTTACCTCTTCAAAACTTGGTGCATCTTCTAAATTCACGACTGTACCACAGTTGTATTCAAATACCATTCTCCATAAATCAACCTTTGTGTTCGTAAAAGGTATTTGTGTGACCAAAAATTGTTTTGACATTCTGCAAGACTATAGAAAAATAAAATAAAATCAATAGAATACAGTCACTTTAAATCCACTAGAGGGAGGCAACAAGATTGATCCTGGTTATGGTGTATTTGTTTCACAAAAAATACGTTACATGTACCGTATACCTCGAAGGAAGTTCCTTACAAATAAATGGTTGGCACAGGGATACTGCAAGACTAGTGTTCTCAATCCCTTTAAAATAGTATGGCTTCTATCATATTTGTTGATAAATATGTCTTTCTAGAAATACTCTGGATATATTTGACGTCCCATAGTTCAATTGTATTTTAACTCAATTGTGATTACACACATGGCGGCTGTAGCTAGCTAGACAGGAGATGCTTACACTTCTTACAATTTCAATGCACCAAAACTCACTTCCCTGGTTTAAGTTTACGTGTTTTACCTTTGTCAAATTTTATATTGCTTTCGGATTATGATTTGAACGAGGATTAATATATTTATTTCTTATTAGTACATATCTACAAAACTAAATTAAATGATATGTTTATTGCTTTGCTCTGTTATTAAAGTATATACGTACAAAATATGTGATCATTTGTGTTGTAAGTATAATATTAATAATAATAAGTAATCTAGATTAAGGTGACAGAAATAGAAAAACAATTCCATGCAGATTGGTAAACTCCTTACCGGTACTTCCACAGCATTGATGTAGTTAGCTGCCCCTGCTTTGTTGAGAATTATTCTGTATGTTTCAACTTAAATATAGAAAATAGAGTTATCGATATTTTAAACATTTTGCCATATTTCCGTAATTATACTTTTTTATCATACAGTAATCGAATACTTATTATTCGTTATAGTTAACAGTCTCTTTTTACAATTTTGCTCATTTATTCACAATTTCTAGGTGTTTTAAAACTTTATTTGCAAGTTTTCATATTTGTACTTTATAATTGTGATTAAATATAGAAAGGTATATTTGATTTTGATTTCCTCCATTATAACTGTAGATCGTAGTATATATATGCAGCGTGTATCTAATATATTTATACAATATATTATTTCTTTAACTTTAAAAACATACTATAAATAAACAGTTCCATTGAAATTTAATGTTTTGGTAAAAGTCTGTTTCTAAATGTACTAACGGGCCACTATTCGATTTGTCATAATGTTTTGTGTTATTATCGTGAAAATTGTGCCTATCCTTCATGTGGTCGAATAAAATTCCAAGCGTTTGTTATCAAGGTCGCAAAAACGATATAAACATGTATTCTGATATTTATTGCATAATCTGTTTATCATATGGAATATTTAGATTATTGAATAAATTGTACTAAATATATTTTAAATAATATGCGTACACACCTGGCAAAATACATTGATTCCTATGTTTTGCTCTATTTTTCTTCAACCTTGCCTCTTTGTAAAATGTATGATCATACTCTGGAAGATTGTTCACAAGCATCTACAATAAGGCAATATCTGAAGTTTTATTCAAAGGTAATTTTACTACACAGTATCTGTCATTCGTTGATATACAGTACCGAACAGTCACAACATAACATTAAGTTAACTTGAAGCAGTCAGAATCTCTGGTCAGGATCTCTGTTCGAGGACAACTGACCAGATTTGAACAGATATACGTTAACTTAAACATGTTCTACGACTGCTTTCTAGGACGAAATCAGTTTTCTAATCTCTGCCTGACCAGGCATATTCTCTGTTCTTATGACCAGAGATGTCACGTTCAGATCTCTGCTTTTGGCCAAAACCAGTCAAATTTATGTTCTAGAAAAATCTCTGTTTTTTTCTAAATCCTGTCGTGTCCTAGGAACATCTCTGCTACTTTTCTAAATTCTGTCCTGGAAAAATCTTTGCTTTAGCGCATGCGTGGTTAACGTTCGACACGACAGAAATAGTTTATCGTACTGCTTGATCCTTTATGTTATATTTTATACAACAGGACAACATGTTAATGTTTTGTAATTTATTTATTTATTTATCTATTTATTTATTTATTTATTTAGTATTTATTATCATTACATATGTATAAACTACTGATATGCCAAGGACGTGTGTTTATGTTATTCAGATATCAATAGAAAATCTTTATAACCATAAATATATAATAAAGCAGTCGTAGGACGAAGTCAAGGACAGGATTTAGAACAGTTTTTAGAGCAAATCAACATAGCATGCGCGGTCCTGGCGACAAAAACAGTCGTGAAGTTTAGTCCAGAACAGAATTTAGAACAATTTATAGAACTGTACTAAGCATGAGCGGTCCTTGTGACACAAATGTCAGCAGGACCAATTCTAGGACAATATTTAGAACAGAATTTAGTTTCAAATGAGCATGCGCGGTCCTGGTCATGGAATAAGAACAAGAACGAGAACTGTCCTGGACATTGTCATCAGGACATTTTCCAGGACAATCTCTGCTTTCTGAAGCTGTTACCAGGACAGTTTTAACCAGTCATATCTCTGCTCCTAAGTTAACTTGGATGTTATGTTGTGACTGGTCGGTACTGTACGTTGTAACTGAACCAAAACAGTTGCAAGTCAATTTTTATTCTCATTTTGCACCATCGTGCTTTTTCTGATTATATATAATAAACGATAACCATGGTATTATTTATATTAATATTTTGTGTGTGGATCTTCTTTCTGTGGAATGTACTTGGTTGTATAATGCTTAAATATATATAATAACAGTGTTAATTTTAAAACATCACAAAAGCGTTTTGAATACAATTAATCATCATTATTGCTTTGATCGAATTTTTTCCAAGGGTTTTAAAAAATCAAAAAAGAAACAATTCAAATGTACGATGACAAGCCACAAGGTTTTTTGTATTCATGGACTATCATATATTAATTATTACCATCTTAACACTTGTAAAAATGGGTTCTTGATAGATCATTAGAGTAAAGATATAAAATCTAACGGATTTGCTTCAATTATTTGGATTGTATCATCTTGAAATATTATAGGTAAATTGCTTTGTTCAATACTGAAGTTGCTTTTTATATATGAAGAACAGCTAATCCATATTTTGTTAATTTCAAAAACACTTATAACAACTTTACCTCATATTCTCTGTCTTGAATATTGCCTCTTTCCTGCATCGCTGCACGGAAATCGTGTTTAGTGACATGAGTTTCTTGATATTGTACACTTTCAAATAACAACTTGTGCACAAGGATGTAGCTTTCCTTAACATAAAATTAAAGAAATTGTTATCGTTATCAACTATGATTTTAAAAAATAGAGTATATATGCAATAGTTATGAAAAGACTTAAAAGTTTCAAATAAAATTCCAGTGTGCGCTTCCATTTTGTTTCTACCTTTTTTTATTGATATGGTGAACCGTTGAATAGTAGTACAGTAAAAAGTCATGCAATGTGATAAAGACTCAGTAGCTGTCTATATGCGTCGCAAATTTCCTGATTTTTTTTAATATAGGAATACGCAAAATATTATATTTTTTGCAAGTTTTCTTAGATCATTGTTTAGTGAACGTTTTAACTTTGCATTAGGATTATGATTTCTATATGGATGGTTATGTTTGTTTTTGATATCATAAAAAAGACTGCCGATGATCATAGTCATAATGCCAAATTGATACTAAGTGACTTGTGGTGGACAACCGTTAACAGACATCATCAGGTAACAGTGATTTACCTTGTCGTAACCATATTCATACGTTTCTTTCTCATTTCTGTTACGAGCATACATATATCTATCGCTTCATTTCTGTAACAACACTTTACAATTACATCAAAAGTAATAAAAACTCCCGATCTATCACTACCATCACTGCAAACAAATAAAAGGAAAAGTTTCAGACTGGTACTGGCAATTTCGTTTTCATTAGGTTTTCTTTGCATCTACTCGGTACTCATTCATTCCAAATTTGAATTTTGAAAACAATAGCCCAATTGCAGCATTCATTGTATAATCACGATATTTTGAACAATATACATTCGGTTTTTTTATATTACTGAAAGTTCTCTTTGCGTGTTATCGGATATTGTATTACATTCATATCTCACTTAACAGTTGCTGTGTAGAAAGTTCTCTTCTATAAAGTTTGACAAATAATAAGAGTACGTGCAGAATTGATATATAAAACAGGACCCGTTGTGTATTCAGTACATCATAACAGTCGATACATACCAATTTTAAAGTAGAAATTGGTGATTATTGTGACTAAGACAAAACATTTAATGAAATACAGAATACCAAATATGAACAACCTCAGATACATTTATCATATACCTGCAGTGTATAATTGCTGGTCCAGAAGGAGGATTGGTAGACATTATTTCAGTATATTTTTGATGAAGTAATAATAACGGATAAGGATTTGGTACACCTTGTCTTGGCCACGAAGTAAACTGTATATGCCACACTTTGCGAACTTCACCTGTCTTAAATAACATTCTTTATCATCAATAACATAATACTTTAACGTTTAAACATATAAAAACATTAAATGATATGGACCTTTCATAACTTATACCAGTTCTATTATCAAATTGTAATGAGAGTATGAATTTCAAAGTGCATTTGTCGGAGGAAATAATAGAAAGCGAAATCGCTCTAATTACACAAAGAACTTTAAAATAGATTGGTTTATACGTTGTTTTTGAAGGTTACTGCGTTTAAAACTGAGCATTTGAACGCATAACATCATTAGATATCTATGTCATATATGAAAACTTTCCCCCTGGTCTCTGCGATATAATTTCTGGTCAGATGATAATGAAGTATATAATATATTGTTTAATTAATTATTTTAAGCCATTATTAAAGCGAAAGACAAGTGTTAATACCTTTGTGTTTTTAACTTTCAGTTTTCTGGTAATGAACTCTGATATTGTGTGCTCTTCAAGGAGAACTATTTCATATTCACGGAAAGCTAATACACTTGAAGATACTGGCCAGTATTGAAAACATGTAACCTACAAAGCAAATGGTTTATTACACGTTGTCGAGTTAGTATAAAAAATAAAAATAGCATAACAATTATTAACATACTTATATAAATGGCAAGCTTTAGAGAAACATGTTTAAACTATTTTTAGCCGAGTTGCAACAAATTGATTTCGACTATTTATTTGATGTTACGACGGAATTGCGGACGTTCAGAAAGTCGTTTTTTCTAACCTGTTTAGAAACAGCTGTAGATATTGAACAAATAAATGCTTGTGGGTCCACTATCATCACATACAGATCAAGTTTTGTTTCATTGTGTGTCATCGATATTTATGAAATTATAATCCATAGAATTCCATCGGTGATTACTATATATATATCAGTTTATATGACTTTGTTTGCAGATATATTGTAATATCTAATATTTGGTATGTAAATTATACATAAAATAGAATACAATATTGAGACTCGACTCGTGCATCCTTTTGCCTGTTGATGTTTGCATAAACATTAATCATAATAAGTAAAAAATATTAAAAGTTTTAACTGACAGATAATTTCAATTTTACGATTTGAAAAATACCATAAATCAATATATTGTTAATACCTGTTTGTCCTCAGTAATATTTGTAAGCATTACAATAATACTAGATTTGGTCTGCCATACCATTCTCCAGAAGTCTTCAAATGTATTTTTCATTGGCCCTAAAATAAAAAAAATAAAAATAGCAATTAGTTACAGTTTAAATACAATTATACATGTCTATATAATGCGTAATTCATATCAAGCGGTCTGGAACTGTGTTTAAATGATATTTGAAACGAATATTTGAAGGATATTTTATTTCAACAGTATCCTATTCAATCGTTGTTTGTATTGTTTACAAAAGCAAAATATGATAAACTAATGTACACAAAAATGAAAATTTACCATATCGAATATGTATCATTTTGAGACATAGTTTAATACATGTCATATGACATAATAATAGCATTGATTTAATCAGCCATTTGATAATTCTTTTTTTTTACAAAGATCTCTTATGAAGTATACGAATCTAGGATTTGTAATGAAATATGTAGTGATCATTCTTATCTAATTGATATAATTATTCTTGGTTCTGACACAAATATGTATCGACAAAAAATGTCAGTCCGATGAAAAATAACTATGAATGACTTCTCACTGATCACTTCATTTCAACAAACTAGCAATCGAAGTTAGATTGATGTTTTAGAGTGATTTAAACACTCTTTCTGAACCTTGATGAAACTTTAATATTAACAACTCTAAAAACGATACACACTGTACACTGTTATAAAACATATGATGTTCCTCAGAACACTCCAATCGTAATACAAAAAAAAGTGTAAAAGCAAAAAGTTTAGTGTTTAAGGCAACCATATGCTTATTTTTGACAATTTTGTAACAACTATTGTGTGATTTCAATTTTATAACTATTTTTATTCGCCAATGTAGGCACTTATAACGGTTATAAAAACGAAAATCTCATATTTTTTACCCAAGGACCTTTTTGCATATGAATGCTCATGCATATCATGTTTATACAGTACAACTGCAATTGGATTTTTTTAATTTACCTTGTGTTGCAATATACATCGAATCTTTGTCCGAACCCTGTAAGGATCGAATAAGAATAATTTAATTTTTGTGTATAGCAGTTTTTTTTAAATAATATTTTAGTAACATAGTTATAAACAATGCAATATTAATTTGTCCTACTCTCCAAATCAAAGTTGCTCTGGAAGGGTAAGCACCTGCTCTTTAGATTCCATAGAATAAATAAAAGGTACATAAAACCAGCCACTTCTTAGTCCCAAGCAGAAATGTGAACTTCCTTTGAAACCGTTAATAGGAAAACGGAATGTTATTGATAAAGATCTGTTTTTTGTTATTCTTCTCAAAAATAAGGCGTATTTCGTTAATCATTGAATGCGTATGACTGTGTTGTAAAATAACCGAGAAAGTTGGGACACTGATATATATATATATATAGAACCTTGACAGTTGTCTTTGCTATATTGATCTTAAAAGTTTTGAAAAATACTTCAAAGTAAATGCGTTTTCGAAAACATAAAATTAATATCCAACAAAATAAACCTTCCTTGACATTTGTTGTCCTTTATGCTCAGGGAAAATAATAATAGGTTAGAAAATTAATTGTTTTTCTGGAAAAATTTTATGAAATATGTATTTACTCACGTTAATGTAACTGGCATTAATGTAACCATCATCTTGACTTTGATCTGAGGTATTTAGTATTACCCTTGAATTGTCATCTAATAAAAGAAAGTAACTTGCATATTAAGTTCAAGAATGATTCTCCGTAAGGACCACACTCATATGGAATTATGGAATTATCAAACTTAGATTTTTATAACGTTTCCATGATAAATAACCACAAAGAGGCCAATCTCTGGAATTTCAGTGAATTGTGGGTGAGCGCATTTCAAATATGCCGCTAGAATATGTCATTTATGATTGTTTTTATCCAGAATTTGATGGTCATCTTTATCTTTTTCATGTAAAAACTGTATGATTTTAAAGTTTTCATTTATTTCGAGTCACTTTTATCTCCAAAAAGCTCAAAAATGACCTAAACTAGCTGAACTATGAGACTAATTATTTTGAGAACGCGGCACTGGAATAATATCGCAAACATTTAAGTTATTGAGAAAAGTGATGTAAACAAACTATCAAAAAATTAGTGGTACTTTTTATTAAAGAAAATCAATCAGTTTTACAGCAGTAGGTCTTATATGGTCCCTTTATAAAAAAAATAATTATTTCCCCTTATTTAACAATATGGTATTTATTTTCTCTTTTTTAGATGTTTCATCTTGTAAGTGCCAAGCATATATTGAATTAGCTATTTAAAAAAATATGTATACTTACTTATATGTATGTTACTGAGAAAATGGGTCCAGTGGCGCTCTGACGTCAAAAAGAAAATTATACAGAAAGTTTGGCGTCACTGAACTGTGCACCTTGTATTGAAAATTTTGATGGAGTTAATAAAAATTTCTACAGATTGGTTCGTTACCATGGAAACGGCAATGTATCTTGTTGCATGGTGCTTTTCATTTTGGATTTTTATGTGTATTTAATAATTATATGCAATATCATTGAAACATGCGATATGAAATTATATTAAAAATATAGCCTCACAGAGAATGACTAAATATGATATGTTCTTATTAAGGTGGGAAAATAAAAAAATATGTTGGAACTACTTGCTAGTATATGTAAAATTGTGTTTAAACCGGAATTTAACATGGCTATAACTGTATGGACATTGTTATTATTTTAATGTTTTCTCTTATTCCAGCATTAGGAAACACAATACAATTTTTATATCAGATTGAAAAAAAATAATTTAGTATAATTTTATGTTACTTTTTTAACATAGCGTTTAACATCTAAAGTATGTTTGTCGTTATCTTTTTACGAATATTCATATGGTTGATAGACCGAATTTGTTCACGTTTTTAAAATTTACAACATTTAAAGTAGATGTGTCATATCCCTTTCAATGGTAAATGTTCATTTAGTTATCACCGTAAAATACTTCTTCAGCTATATGAACAGTTTCAAGTTTAATAAGAGTTTAAATTCGGATTAAAAAAATGATAGAAACAATATAATTTTACTTAAATGTATGACAGAAAGACGGATTGCGCTAAGAATGAAAATTTTAGATCATGTGATCTTCAAAACGTTCTGAAAATTGGCTTCTAATTAAGGATTAGACGTGAAATTATATATTTGGTTTAAAGAGTGAATTTGAAAACGACACAATCATTGATTTAATAATAAGACACTACCTCATGCAAAGAATTTCCTAAGCTTAATCTAGTTCAACATATTTAGGTTCTTTAGATATGTCAGATATCAACTCCTTGAAAATTTTTATTTTCATAACTTGGTCCAAGCACTATTGACGGGGGAATGTATTCTGTTATAATCGTATAGTGTTGTTTAATTAAATCTGGTATAATATGTAATATACGGTTTTTAAGGGATATTATTAAAGCAAAATAATTCTATGACTACTTCTCACAAACTTTATGAAACAATGTGCTTGTAAAATTTGTGACATGATTTAACGTAAGCAGGAGTAAATCAGATTTTATTATTGGTAGCTATATACATACAGGGAATGACATTTCGATTTCTGTTTTTCTTTCTATTCTTCGGTACGTTTCCAACTGTTTGTGGATACAATGGCCCATATGGGATATTCTAAAACGGAATAAAAAGAAAAACCAAAATCTGTTATAAAAACAATTTACATTTTTTGTATTACATGGAATACAATGTCGTTAGAAGCTGCAATCGATGTCTTTTCAGAAATAGTCTGTAAGACGATATCATTAAACGACGACATCACCATATGACATATTTAATACCTGCGTCGTTTGGATATATTGGATCGAGAAGTCAAAGCAATCGTTGACTGCAAACATTAAATAATGACGAAAGTGTATTTTAAATTGATTTTTGTATTGTTACGATGTGTTTGGTTTTGATAATTAAGCTGTCATCAAAATGTTGTTGATAAATATCATATCTGTGTATCCAAAATTACCTTGGATACATTTAATGTCCGAAACTTCTATGATCTTTTTATTTTCAATTTGTTTTACACACGTGGCGGGAGTAGGTTGTAAACATTGAAGTGCTTACCCTTCCAGAGCACCCGGTCTCATTTTCCAGGTGAAAGTCCATGTGATTAACCTAATATGCCAGCTTCAAAATTTTACTTTGCTTTGGCATGTCTGCATTGTTTGTCTATTCATTGTATAGTTGTTTTGATATTTTTTACAAATAAAATTGGATATTGTAAGGCAGATGATTTTCTTTCTGCTGTCAAGATTACCCTTCATATATTTGACGTGCAATATTCCTATTATTCTTTTTAACGCGTGGCGAGTATAATTACCAAAACAGGAGGTGTTTACCCAACAAAAAAACCGACCTCACTCGCTGCTGGAGGTTTACGTGTATTACCTAATTGCCTATTTTACTTTATTTTTTCTTCAAATAATGACTATCATTGGGGTCATAGTTGCAGTACTATTCTAAATATGCAAAAAAAAATAAGACATCAGTCTGTTTTATTTTTGATGGTGAAGAATTAATATAATGAACATGTCAGAACCATATCTTATGTCAGCTTTATATGCCAGCATCTCCATCGTAATTGTATTTGTTCATCAAATTAGACAGTCTATTATTGTAGTGCATCTAAATGTTTCTTTCCATGCAACATATTATATGAAAACATATAAATGTGTTTATTTTGATGCTCTCCCAAATAATCAGATAAAAAATGAAGTCAAGGTATATATTGACGCTTCAATATACAGGCGTACGCTATACTGTTTTATAGAGCAGCGTGAATGCACAATACTAAAAAGTTGAATGAATTGTAAATGTAGGTTTTAACTGTTTTAACTCAATATGAACAAATTTTTGGAAAAGCTAGAGCACTAAGCAAGTAAGTCTTTACGATTCTGGATTTTTTGGTTGTACGAGTGAACCAAATAAGGTATCAACTTTGTTCTGGTTGGACTTTTATATTCAGCAATACTTTAAATTGTGCTAAGAATTAAGTTTGACTAAAATTAATATAATTTAAAAAAATTGTCTTTTAAACTGTCATCTTTTGTGAAGTTTCACCTTATGCTGTTTTGAAGAATTCCGTTCTTAATCTTTTCTTTAATGTCATCTCTAATATTTTCCATGCTTAAAATAGTAGAATCTGAGGCACTGTTAACATATGTCGTCTCTCTGATGAAATCCGTTCCAATTACTGAATAATCTGTTCATATATAAATATATACAAACATGAAGTAAAATTATTTAAAGCTAAAAATAAAATACGAAGACAATGACAATATTTATGTGACCAAAAAAATTTTCGTAATGTAAACCAGATGCTTCATTATCAACGTTTACTTCATACACCACGTTCGATGTTCATCTAGTCAATGATTATATCGAAATGCATAATACATGTAAACGCCTTCTCCAATCCCCGCGGGTAGAATCTTAATTGAAGTCGTTTGTTTGCCGAATGTAGATGTAATTTTCATGAACTTGCCGCCTCGATATAAGTGACAGGATAAAAACAATTGCTTCATTGCGTTGTCTCACTGTACGTTTTCTTACAATCTGAACCAGTGTACAAAAAGTCTTAGGCAATGGTATCATTAAGGTAAATGAGAAATATCATGAATTAACAAATAAAAATTACCAACGATGAAATGAGCATTGTATAAAATATCACATATATACCCTATAAAAATACTTAATACACTACCTGTATTTTCAGGGGAACCAAGCTCATCATACACATGATCAAGAGCAACATCGGGTTTGGCTTCTGATATAACTACATTATTTTTATCTTTTCCGCTTCTGCAATATACCAGCTATACTTGTAAACAGATATATTATAAAATTATAAAGAAACACAAACATGCAAATCCATGTCCGAATCACAATCCAAAAGCAAAGTAAAACTTTGGAACTAACAACCCAGGTACACGTGAACTTCCACCACGGAAGTGAGGCCGGGTGCTCGGGAATAAAAAGCACCTCCTGTTTAGGTAGCTACACCCGCTACGTTTGTAATCAAAATTGTTTGAAAGGAAATAGACCTATGAAACGTCAAATATATTCTGAGCAATCCTGAACAGAGACATCAAACTTTTCAACAATACTCTGATGACAGCCATAAATCTCTTTGAGGGCCTTGATAAGCCTTGGCTTGCAATATCCCTGAGTCAACAATTTATTTATTGCACGAAGTCCCCGTAGTAGGAACAAGCTCTAGCATAGAGTATTAATTGGGAGATAGATACACCATAAGCAAGAGAAGCAGGCACATTGCTGCATAGAAAAGGAAAGTTGACAATAGTAAAAATTGAAGTCATCACGTTTGTTATAAAGTTTAAATGACGCCTTTCATGGGCGTCATAATTCAGGTATAAGTCAAAAATGAAGAAGAACTTAAGGAGTCAGTCTTATCTTTTATTTCAAGCTCACTAGGATAGATGACATTCACATAGTCTCCAAATTTAGTAGTTTTAAGAGACAGAACGCAAAGTTGAATGATTTGGCAAGGTTCTGCATAAATTCTGCTTCATAAGAAAAAAGAAACAAATTATCAAGCAATGGTGTACAGATTGTACCCATTGGTATACCGATTGTATACTGAAAAATTATATTACCAAACACAACAAATATGTTATCTATAAAAAAAACTTCATTATGTTTTTGTTTTGAATCTGTATGATGCTTGACAAAATAACCAGAATACCTATTCAGCACTAGAAGCTTGGCTTACCGTTTTTGTAAACGAATGACAAGTCAATACTGTCTTTAAGACGTTCTTTTCATTTAGAATAAGGAATAGTGGTCTATAGTGTAAAAAATCAAATGTTTTTATACTTTTTACACGAGATAAAGTATTAGAAGCAAGATGTTCAAGTAATTTTTTTAGATTTTTTAAGAATTCACATATGGTTGATTCCAGATGTAGAACATACTGTTTCTGAATAACACTGATGAACATCTTTGACGATTGTCAAAACTTCTGTTAAAGATACCGATAATGATTTAGCAGTACATTTAGATATGTCCGCTATATATCTTCCATTATGTGAATTGTTATGGTGTTTAAGAATCCAATACAAATAAGGATGATCAGGATCTTCCTCTTTAAGATTGATACCGAAAGACCCTATAGTTGGAAAGATCTTAATCCTTGGTTTAATTAGTTCTAGTATAAGCAGGGTAGAATATCTTTAGTGAACCGATTTGTCTGTAAGCTTTTGCAAATTGTAAAATTAGATAATTATCTCAATTAGATCAAATAAAAAACAAAATATTAACCGATGTCCAAATTACAATCCAAAAATTAATTAACATCTTTGAAAATGACCAATTAGGATAAACAAATAAAATTTAAAAAGAAGACCAGAGTATCCAGAAGGTTAAGAACATCTGTTTAGCTAGCTACACCCGCACGTGGGGAAAAATTCAATTAAAAAGAAACATGGAAGTATAGGATGTCAAATATATCCAGGGTGAACCTGGACACAGAAACACCATACTTAAAACTAACAAAATTGTAATAACGACCATAAAAATTTTCAGGCCCCTGATAACCCTAGGCTTGCAATATTCCTGAATCATTCATTTATTTGTAAACAGCTTTCTTTGTTGGACAAATTACCCGTAGTAATAGGAACAATCTATACCATGTCACTTTTAATAGTGAAGTGAATACAAAGCAGGAAGAGCAGGTAAATAGACGAATAGAAAAATCCGTGCCATTGAAAAGGTTTGTAATAAATGCTAAAGAAATTATATTTTAAGAGAGTAAACCAAAAAATACAAAAAATTATTACCGTCGTCTTCTACATATACAAATGGTATCAAAATTGCCATAAAAATTAAACCTAAACCACCAACCGATACTCCAACTAGAAGTGACGTGTTGTCCATTTCTAAAATATTAAATTAATTCAATATTTTATTTTATAACTCATTAAAAGAGACGAATCATGTCCAGATAGTATACAATAATACAAGTGATTTTTTTTAAATCAGTGATAATATTATATTGTCGCTCATACTATTTTTAATTGGTATGTTTTCTCGGCTCGGTGTATACTATCAAAATAATATATTACAACTTAGATATTATAAATAGTAAAAAAAATCAAAAACAAACATACTTAACCATGTCCGAATCACAATCCTGAAGCAAAGTAAAAACTTTGGAATTTACAAGTCAGGTTAGACACATGAACTTCCACCAGGGAAGTGAGATCGATTGTTTAGCTAGCTACACCATTCCGCAACAAATGATGGAGATAAGGCTTACATAAAAAATGCAAAATATGTTTCATTGTACAATTTTTTATCTAAATTTTGTTGCTGTGTGGTTCTTGTTATTGCCTATTAAACAACCTCGCTTTCTTTTTATACCAGTATTTTGATTATAAATATGACGATACCTTCTGGTATTCTTTCGCTGCATGTGGTACCTTTCCATCCACCTTTACAGCCTCGTAAGTGACATGCTCCATGTTCGTTGTGACAGGCACCAATTAAACAGTGACATTCAGTGGCACACTCATAACCAAATGTCCCGTTCTCACATTCTATTAAATATATTTTAATTGTATTTATGTATGCTTTGTATACTAAATATACTGAAGAGTGAGATATGTTTTAAATGACCACATCATGTTCTAAATTTTCTTTTAAATTAGTTTTAATAAAATTTTTGCAACCTGCAATGCATCTATACTTTATAATGGTATTTTCTGAGAAATCATTCGATTTACTATCAAAGCTTTTGCTTAGACTTAAGGGCTCTACTTGATGATCTTCATCAAGTTTTGCAGATTGTTTAATAATAATGACTTCTTTACTTAAATATATGATTTATGAAAAAACAAACAATATTAACTGTTTCCTATCCCACATTTTGTGAACTTATCCGAAATTTACTTCGATAGAATTTAAACGTACATGTAGATTGATACTTATCAGAATATTGAAAATTGTCATTCATAAATTATATTACAGGTTGAAAAATGGCCATATATTTTACAGAATCAAAATTGTCCAAACATAATATTGTTGAAAGGACGAGATGAAATGGATTTTTATCTTGAATAAAAATAATGTTCCCAAAATTTGATATTGTTTTTCCAAAATTTTAAAACAATATCAGTTAATATTTTACAACAAAAACAACTTTGTTGCATATATTTAGATAGTAATGTTAAGATAATACTTTCATATACATTTGTACTACAAAATACTTCAATGTTTCGATGTTATGCTTGGAATTTGAAAAATCAAGATTATAACACACATTTTTGCAATTATAAGTGTCTATTGTTATTGATGGGTAACAGTAAACTTCAAAATTCAAAATGCTATCTTTTATGCAAGTGTGAAATTTTGGTATTTTAGATGATACCAAACAGTAACTTGTGAATTTCATACAATAATAAATAACACCCTTGTAGTACCAATTTATCATAGCCAAATATTATAATTCAGTATATAGCTTATATCTCTTACTCTTAGAACACGTTTCTCCTGTCCAACCGTTTTTACACATGTCGTCTTTGCATTTTCCTGATATGCGATCACAGGTGTCCGATTTGCAATGCACTTTGTGGAACAGTTACTTCCAAAGAAGCCTTTATCACAAGCTGTAAAAAGTATAAATATTAAAATAAAATTCATTCATGTTTTTTAAACATTTTCATTGGATTAAATCGCATCACACATTATAAATATGGCATTGCATTGACACGCATGCAAAAACTCATATTGGCGTGGAACAGGCGCCGGTTTCTTCAGTGAACATTTTCTCCTATTCGTCTTAATAATTGTTTACAAATGACTTAATGTAAATGATTTGTTTGGCCGATGAAAATCAACAAAACCCGCTTGATTCTCTACACGCAAGCAAATCAAAAGTACAGCAATAATAAACTTCAAAGTGTTTCAGAAGAGCTAATTTGAAAGATCTAAAATGTCACTCGATTTTGAAACAACGTCCAAGGCAGACATAGAAGATAGAATGGAAGATATTAACTAGAGATAAAAAATCAAAACTGGAAATTGTTGAAAAGACAACAATTGTATTTGAAACATTTTATTTTTATTCAGTTCAATTGCTATCTCAACTGAAAAAAAGAAAAATCTAAGATTGGTATTTGAAAAAAATCATTTTGGATTAGTATGTTTGTTTTTGATTTGGTAACCCATGTAAAAAATGAATTTTGATAATTCTTTGGCTGCTTTAGAGTATTTACAGCATGATGATTCGATTAATGTTTAATAGACTGAAGGACATGCATATCAATATATAAGGGTTTTTAGTCGATAAAACACAACTCGGTCTCAACACCATGCTAAATTATATACTCTCCTAAAATTAAAGGGCCAGACAAACCAACGCCAATGCATTATACGCACATATGTTAAATCTGTAAGAATAAAACAATATTTTAGCTGAAAACAAAAAGCACACAAAAACCACCCTTAATTTAAACATTTGGTCTATGAGAAACAATACGGCTATGCAGTGATGTGTTATTATGGTATTCAGTATCAATTTACAAGCGTTGATCACATAAGCATACAATGAAACTATTGTAATGCAATAATACTGAATAACACATCAGAATAAGATATATAACGCTATGACATCATAAAGTTAGCTATTTTTGGTAAGCGAAATATATAATGTACTGATTGAGTGTAATATCAGTATCACAGATAATCCAACACACACCTCAGTGTATCATACATACAAGAATTTAAGAATGACATTCAAAGCAAATATAATATAAAATCATCTTATATTTATATTTACGCATACTGCAAGTTTTTGTCCGGTATCCGGGTTTGCAACCAGAAATAGTGCAAGTACTGTTGATTGAGTTACAAGTTCCGTTTAAACAGTGCTAAGTAGTGTCTTTACAGCCCGATCCAAATGTGTTATTTGTGCGTTCTTTTATAAGAAGGAAAATAAAAACTTTGCAAAATGATACCTATTCCACTATTCGTAAAAAAAGATATTATCGATGTGTAGATTATCCGTTTATCGTTTATGTTGGGCGTTAATCTATTAACTAGCTAGAAGTAAATAAGGCCTTTTAACCTTTGTTATGTTTCCAAATATCGAATTTAACATTAAATGAATCTCCATTATTTTCACCTAAATGTATCAAATATAGTACTAAACTATAAATCAAAATCCATGTCATTAATTATCTGTCAAGTGCAAATAATTTAATAACGCTATTAGTAAGCTTCTTACAAAAAATTGTTGATGCAAAGATATTTCAATCATAGACCTATCAAGCTTCAAAAGGTTTTTAAGGCCATAATGACAATATTGTATGATGCATATGTATGCAAAATTACCCTGGATATATTCGACGTCCAATAGTTATTTGATTCCCAATTTTGATTACACATGTGGTGGATGTAGCTAACAGGAATTGCTTATCTTTCCGGATCACCCGGCTTTACTTTCCCAGTGAAAGTTAACGTGTTTTAATCAATATGTCAGTTTCAAATTTTTTCTTTGTTTTAGAGTTGTAGTTTGGGCATGGATCCGTATGTTTGTTTTTGATTTATATATTACATAAGTGTACATCAGAATGGGCCTTACAAATGTTAAAAAGAACAAACCTGTTTTTGGATTGTGTAAAGTGGTAGGTTCAAATTTTGTTAAACATAAATTCCAAGGTGTTCACTTCAACAAATGTTTTGTTTTAAACCGATCATCTTTAAATCATAGTTTAAAATTTCTTTTATCCAATATGCTATATCTATTACTGAAACGTATGGCATTTTCGAAATAAGCAATACGTAAATATTATCCCACTTAGTCTGTATCCAAAGTATAAACTCCGACATGGATAGATAGATTGATAATTAATTTGCTTTCAATATGCATCCTTAATCGAAATATTACACACATTCTTTTAAGGAGATTGTATGAAAACAATAATATTTTCATTATCAATTTGATATATTTCTGAAAGCCTAAATTTATTTTTACAAATTATAAAACCTGTGTTTTGTTTTAAATGATTACGCTTGATCGGTACTATTTGCTCAAGTAAAATACATTGTTGTACATATGTCTTTATTAAACCGAAATACCACACTTACGCATATTACAGTTATTTCCTTTCCATCCTGGTTTACATCCGGGTTTGAAACATTGTCCATCTGTATTTTCACAACTACCCTGTTTACAGTGGCATGTGTTATTGCATTCGACGCCAAATGTGTTATTCATACAAGCTTAAAAAACAATTATATGTGCAATTTGAAGCTAGATGGTGCTTATAAAAACAAGTTTATCTTCTTTTCAACAATCTGGTAGATGCAAATATGTAAGTAATGTATGTATCACACACACACACACACACACACACACACACACACACACACACACACACACACACACTGTCCTTAGTGCAGGTGGTTATATTAAAACTAAACTAAATATGGATTAAATATTGCTTAAAGTGTTAAGCAAGGAGATTAGCTGATAATAATTTTATCCGCAAAGTTCAGCTAAAAAAGAAAGTGCAAGTAAAATAAAAATAAGAATTATCATTATTTACATGTGTGAACTATGATTCAGAAATATTGATGTACAAAAATGAATTATTATGTTCAATATTAACATACGTGTACTGCATGTATTCCCAATCCATCCAACTTTACATCCGGGCGTATTACAAACTCCAGTTGTCAGATTACACAAACCAACATCACAGTGACATGTAGAGTTACAGTCGAATCCAAATCGTTCTTATACTTATCGCATGCTATTAAATAAATCAACAATAATTAGATAATGTTGATTCCAGATAATGTAACCATTTTTAAAAGTTCTTCAAATCCAATATTATATAATAATACTGAAACTTATGCCATTTGCAAACACGCAATGAGAATATAAGAATCCATTATGGGTATCCATGTAGGATAGGGAAATTTTACCCAAGGGGTTAAACATTTCAGTCAGAGACGAGTCTTGCCGAATCTCTGACCAGAAATGTTCAACCCCGAGGGTGAGATTTCCCTATCCTACATGGATAAACTCATAATTATTTTTCTTCCATTTTAGTGCCAATATTTAGCTTCAAGTATGATTAACATAGACATCGACGCCATGTCTGTAAAATCTAACTTTGTAATCGACATTTTATTTTGAAATAAATATGACCATTGGGAAAATTGTACCGGATTTTGTTTATAAAAATATATAAACTACAAAACAGGGCCATATTCATTCAAAATGCAATAATTAACTTTTGAAACTCACTCAAAATTTCTTTTTGAAGAATTGGTTGTCATTTTCCCGCAAGATGACGTCATGTTCCTGACATGATGACGTCATGCAGTTGTGTATCGATTGTAACGTCAGTAAAAGGTCACGTGATCATGCGACATACGCGTATCTCACGCATCTATCTTACATGAGCAAATATGGGAGGAAAATACCATCATGCATAGTATGTATCAATAGTCCAAACGTGATATTGACAGTTTGGAAACGTTTTTGTTAAAAGCAGGAAACATGGTGGATCTTATTGCCCTATATGTACTTATTCAGACTAGGTATGTATCCACCTTGACTTTTTCCGTTTAATGAAAATATGGCTGCCAATCAGAGATGGCCGCCGAAAAAGATAATTTAAGTATAAAAATTCAATATCAAATCAACCACTTAACCTTTTTAGTTGAAATTTGGTATTTGATCAATTCAATATTTATACTAATTTTCCATGAATAAAGATTGGTTGTAAAATTCAATATGGCCGCCATTTTCGAGATGGTCGACTTATAATCATCGTGCTACATTTTAAACGAGGGAATTCAGGTTAACCAAAGCAAAGAAACCAGATGCTGATTTCTGTATGAAAAAGAAATAATCTTGACTTCAAAACCAAATTTCAGTGTAATACCTGTACTGGTAACTTAAAATCAACTATATAATCTAATTGTCACATGACAGCTCAGTTTTCTCTAAGCAATGTTAATTTACAATTCCCCACTCAATAAGCCATAGGGGTGGGGTCGGGGTGGGTGGGGTCTTGAAATGCTGACTAGGAATGATCAAAAACTGAATGAAGGTAGTTAATTGAACCAAGCAATCGGAAGATGAACACTGACTCACAGTGCCATTATATAGAACCCTCGGTCACTGCAACATGTATATTGCATGGGTTTAAAAATCAACAACTTATTTAGCTGACAACACCTCAATATAAGTGACATATCCTAACCCAGGTGGCCAATTGGACCAATCTAAGCAATAACTGGTTTTTCTTTTAATTACTTTGAATAAATGACAGCAAATTTACATATTTATTGCAAATCTGATATTTAATCACAACTGCAGTTTTTACATTTTAACAAATGATCTCTAACTATCGACACATGTGTAAAGTATAATGCTTTGAAACAAATATGTGTATCTCTTAGTCTTATTAACATGTATTGTTGTAATTCTAAAATATACACTTGTCATTCCTCCTCAAATAAACACACGTACATTGTTTATACATTAATCAAAGTATGACAATTAAAAATTGTCATCAAACTCCTATAAACAAGATTAACTATCCCTGTATTGTAATATATTCACATATTAAAGTATCATATATATGTGACAAGTCCATTCATATGATGCCCAGTTATTACAGAAACTAGTTGGTCTGCTGCTTTGTTTATATCCATAAAATGGCAGATGAGATCCTGTTGTATCTAAAAAATAAAAGAAAATACTTTATAAGAATTGTGTCAATTTGTGACAAAATATAAGTAAAAAGATCACACACACCCAAATAAAAACATATATACCCTACCCTTCCCGGTGAAAAGCGGGCACTTTTTCACAAGGCTAAAAGGTCTGAACCGCAAAGCCTGGCAGTAAATCACTCGATTATATCTACTATATACAACACAACAACAAGACTTGCTCAGTCCTGCTACATAATACATGCACATGTAAATTTCCTAAAATAATATACAATGACTAACATTGTTAACTGCTGACCATTACCGTATCTTTCTATACCTATTAGCAGTTTATTTAGTATTGTGGCAGACCAGACTCTATGTGTAGCCAGGTAGCTCAATAGGTGGAGCGTTCCGCTAGTACTGGGAAGATCCTAGGTTCCAGTCTCGGTTTAGCTGCTACATTTTCCCCTTTCCTCTTACATTTGGGGGCTCGTCCGACCCTGGGGAGTGGCAGACAAACAGGTTGGAACCTGGTACATGGTTTCGATTCAATGGAGTTGAATCCCAAAAGGGAAGGTAAGAATGTGGCAGACAGGATTTGATCATTTGCCGGGTAACTTAGTGGGTAGACGCTACCGCTAGCATTTGGAAGGTACCAGGTTAGAGTCCTGGTTTGGCTGTTGCATTTTTTCCATTTCCTTTTACAGTATTTTAACCCAACTAACCCCCTCACCCATGGACACATTTTAACATCCCAACTGCCTAGACCTGAAATTCATGGCTCCGAACGGTTTTTTTTATGATATTGATGTTGCCGTTCAACATCAATACCATAAAAAGCCGTTCGGAGCCATGAATTTCAGGTCTACCCAACTGCCTGGACAAACACTCCAGCACTGAGTTCTAAGTTGAAATGTCTAAATAATATACCGTGTATTCACGTGATGTTCAAAACAAAACTATATGCTTTTTAATAAACATATTGAAAATAATATACCTACTGTATTCGATCTTTTAACATCTTTGTTTCTGTTGTAAAATTCTGTGCATAGTTTCTCGTGTCTTCAATGCAAAAATGTGACACGGAATAAAGTTAAATGTTATAAAATACAAATTGGACACGTAACGGAATCCCGGAAGTTAACGCCGGATCATTCACGGTTTCATCAAGATTTTACTTTTGATAGCATTAGCATTGAATTAAGAAGATCTAAATGCACAATATTATTTTTAAATGTACAAGTTAAAAAGTAATGTACAAAATTGTATTGATATCTTTTTAAACTTGCAACACAAATGTGATAAACCGTTTGAGCAGTTGAGTAACTGTTAGCAACACATACAATATTACAAATATATGTCGCCGGTTTTGCTAAAATATTGATATTTTACCGTAGATTTTCATTCATCTTGGGCTAAAATGTTAATTTATAATGTAAATAATCGTTTTTATTACCGTTTGCACCAAAAGTATCACTTATTTTAAAATTCAACTAAATAAATCCCCCAAAATATTAAATAAAATTAGGGGTAGGGTTGTTACCATAGCGACTGTACAATAAACTAACCCGGTGACCCATATTTTTTAATATCTTATTTTATCAAATATATGTCAAGCTATATTTATGGGGATTTTGAAACTCTTGGTAATTTGTTTCTTAAAAATATTCCAATTTTTTTTCATACTTTTATCTGAAAATAGTGCTAAATATTATCCTGATAAATCTCTAATGCCCACACAATTGTTATTAAATTTTGTATTTGTTTTAGTTTGTTACTGTTCAAATCTCCTTAAATCAAAAGAGTAGATTTATGTCTTTTAACTGTCTTGGAAAATAAATAAATCTATCACCATTTAAGAGTTTAAACACTACAACATATTGTTCACTCTTAAACTTATGAGGACCACTAAAAAACCTTTAAAAAGGCAGAAAACTGTGTAATTTCCACTACTTTTAAAGCCAGATACAGAAAAAGGGAGTCCGGTGACCTATACTAATTTTTTTATTTTTCAAATCTTCACATTGTGCTCTACAAATTATATAAAATTCACAATGATGGTAATTAAACTTTTTTTCACTCGAGCCTCCTTAAGCAAGGAGGTTTGTTAATGTATAATTTTATCCACAGTTCAGCAAAAACGAAAGTTCAAAATAACTTTTGTTAATATTTACATGCGCATACTTAAAATTCAGAACAATGTTGGATGTTGCTTAACGTCGTCGCCAGCATTTTATCAGGTATTCGCTACGAAAAGTGCTTTATTTTGCCTTTCGTGTATGTATATAAAGTGTTAGTGTATTTTATTTTATACTATCGCGCACCAAGGTGCAACTCTGCAGTCACATTATACTGACACCGGGTGAAAAGCACGGCAAGAAAAATCATTTTCTTACATGCGGTGTGAAGGGGACTCGAACTTACAGCGGTGACAGACCCTGGATTTGTAAGCTGATTTCTTATCAATAAGGCCACTGCGGCCTCTAATGTTCAGAAGATTAGAATCACAAAACAAATGTTATGTTCGATATTAACATACGTGTACTGCATGAATTCCCTATCCATCCAGCTTTACATCCGGGTGTATTACAAACTCCAATTATCACATCACACGAACCAACATTACAGTGACATGTAGAGTTACAGTTGAATCCAAATTCATTTTGAGCCTTTTCACATGCTGAAAAATAAAGCAACAATATATTGACAATTACTAAACTTTAGTTTAAACTTTACTATTTCATACAACAAAGTATCCCTGCACAATATATTTTCAAAATGCTGCCATTACTGACTGCTATGGTGTTTATGTATAAAAATTAACGTAAGTGATTCACTGCCCTGATAAGACTAATAAAATCGTTATCTTGGCTATATATTTAAACTTACAAACCTTTCTTCATAACACTTTTTCAATCACTAACTATTTAGATACTTTTAGTAAGCCTTAGGCTTTTAATGCTATTGTCAGACAGATCACACTAGACAACCTATTATGACTGGCAGTGTTTTTGTTTTCTTTATACTAGCGCATCGGGTGAGTGTTAAGTTCTACGTCACTATAAGACAGGAGGCTGGTGCTCCGCCGATCCATCATTTTGACACTAGGTAATTAAGTAGCAATGTTAATTGAATTAAATTGCTTAATATTACACCACGCTTCCATTGAGAGTCGAACAACCTTAGATCTGCAGTCCAACGCTCTACCAACTGAGTTAAATGCTTCAATACTAACCGTAAAAGTAATTATTTAACCACATAAATGTAACAATAGTATTATAATATTAGCATACGTGTACTGCATGTATCTACTTTCCATCCAGCGTTACATCCGGGTGTATTACAAACTCCATTTGTCACATTACACGAACCAATGCGACAATGACATGTAGAGTTACAGTCGAACCCGAATTCGTTTTGATTCGAATTACATTCTAGATAAATAAATAAATAATAAATAAATAAATAAATAAATAAATAAATAAATAAATAAATAAATAAATAAATAAACGCTTATGTATTTTCATTGGTCGAAAACTGCAAGATACAGAAACTATCAAACATCTCGTGAGTAAAAATAAGTGAAAAATTTATTGATAATTTTCCAAATATAAAAGATAAATTTACATTGTCCAAGCGAAAAAAATACTACTATATTATGTTTTCTTCAAAGTCATGGATCTCCTCATCATTATACAGTTAAACCTGTCTATAAAGGCCATTCATAGGAACCAGTAAAGTGGCCTTTATGGGCAGGTGACTTTTATATACAGGTTCAAATAATATGAATAAATAACAACTGGGATACAATTCTACTGGTCTTATAAGCAGGTGACCCTTATATGGAGGTGGACTTTAAGACAGGTTGGACTGTACATCCTTTAATAACATGTCATAATTCATCCTTTTTATTTTCATTTCAAATCAACCCAAGACTTTTCTTTAGACAATGGCAATTGAAAATGTTGAATTCATGGCCATTAAAAGATGAATACGTTCATTACTCTGTAACAATTCTATCATGAAATTTCGGTTGAATGTTTTTGCATTGATTACCATGTATATTGGTTTTCTAAAGAATGTTGGATACAGGGACATTTCACCTATTAACAATATTGTGATGGCCCCAATCTGTACCTATTCTCAATTGTGCCATAAATGCAAAATGAAAACAAATGCTTTTGTTTTCGTTTCAATAGATTGTTGTTAGGTGATTAACACAAACAATCCCATATCCACAGTAAAGTGCTGCAGAATACAAAATCCATGTACTTATACTTGGAATGTTGCAAGAGAAATAGCAACAAACTACCAAGTTACAAATGGGTATGGTATCAAAAGAAAAAACCTATAGAAATGTTATATAGTAATATTTACGTATACTGCAATTATCCCTCTTCCATCCAGCTTACAACCAATTTCATCACACAAACCTGTACTCGATTACAGGTTCCCGTGAGGCAGTGACATGTAAAGTTACAATCAGAACCAAATGTATTTGTGTCACAACCTAAAATAAAAATAATTAAACTAGAATGATAATCGTGGCAAGCACTTTGACGAAAGTATTCCACCATCAAAACATCTTTATCTAAGAAGTAATTCTTGTTAAAACAATTATTTTTTATAAAAAAGCACATTATTTAGATTGATAGTTAATGAACTAGGGTTTGAAACGGTGGAGATTGTGATCAAAGTTATAATAATAATAATAATAATAATAATAATAATAATAATAATATTAATGACTTTATTTTTTGAGTGTTGCTTATTTTGACTGAGCCAATCTTACATAAGGCCCACCAATATGATGATACATACTATTAATACAAAATAAGATTTCTTTACATGTAGTATTAAAAAAATTAATATAATAATAACCATGCAAAATATAAAACATATGCTAAGATGTTAAGTATAAAACTATGTACAAGTATATATATATATATATATAACAACCAGATGTTAAGATAATATAATATTATCGAATTAATATGTAACAAAAGTACTTTGGTATAAACTTTTTGAAATTCTTCAAAGATGTCGCTTTTTTAATTGTGTTTGTGATGAATTCCAAATTATTGAACCTCAGTATGAAATTGATGATTTTCGTAATTCTGAATTAGGTCTATATAAAAAATAAATTGTTAGAATGACTAGATCGAAGTTGATTGTATTGCAATTAGAACAAGATTTAAATAAATCAGAAATATATGATGAAGATATGTTATTTACGGCTTTGAACATTAAAATTGATTGTGATAATGGATTCTTTGGTGAATTGTTTGCATGCTGATTTCTTTCAATAATACAATGGATCTCCTTTCACAAGCATCTTTGTTGAGTATTAACCTTGCAGACCGTTTTTGAAGCTTAAGAATGTGTGACCATATATTTAGAGCGACAATTACCCCAAATTGACAAACAATAATCTCTATGAGGTAAAAGAAAAGAAGTGTAGAAAAGTTTTCTACTTTCAATCTCTAAATACCTTTTTATTCTTCTCAAAAGACATAACAAAGAATTAACCTTTTTTAATAACATGATTTATATGATCTACCCAAGACAGACAGGGATCCACAAAGACTCCAAGTAATTTATGAGAGTGTACTTGCGCTATTGTTAGTTGCATTAATACTTGATATTAAGAGCTGCATCATTATTGGTTCAATTTGGCCTCTTTGAATGTGGTTGATTCAAGATCCTTATATACGCTTGCCTAGAGACTAAAGAAAATGGATATGCAATCTGCTTTCAAGATAATGGTTTATGTCATTATAAAATGGGTCAAAAATGACCCTATGGTTCTTTTTGATATCACTCTATTGGACTTTCACACAGATGCAGGAAAAAATAAATCTGGTGGGGATCTCAAAAGTTTATAAAAGTTAGTTTCTAGTGTCCGCCCGTCCCCACCTTGAATAATTCTATGGCTCCTACTTTAGTGTCGCTTAATTCAACTTTCATTATAACTAAGGAATATATAGCTTAGGTGTGGGTAGCTCAAAACGTAGTACCAGCTCCGCTTGTCCCCATACTCCATTTCCATTGACCATGGGTTTTCTTTAGTATCATTTAATTAAACTTTTCACAAAAACCAAACAATATATAGTTAAAGGGTAGTGATCTCAACAGTTTTAAAGTAAGAACTCAGCCCCACCCATCACCACCTTCCTTGTGGAATTATTTCGTCTGGTTTTCTTTAGTGCCACTCTATTCAAATATTCAAATAGATCAAGAAATATATAGATTATGGATGGGAATTTAATCGTTTTTAAGTTAGTATAGAGCCAAACCATCCCCACTCCTCCCTGATCAGGAAATTTTGCGATGACAATTTGTGCATCTCGAAATGTTGATCATGAATATATATGTTTTTAGTACAAAATAAAAGTACCAATGGTATTATTAGTGATTATCGTTTTCAAGACCGCATCTCCTGCCTCCTGATGACCCCTTGAATTTAATATCTGATAATACAAGATCTATGCTAGTGAACCTTTCATGAAAAATTGAATGAGATAATCGATGCATCTAAGAGAAAAACGCCAGACAAAAAATGGTAAGGATAAAAATTAGAGTGGAGAACCGGAAACAGAAGTCTTCATATGGTATACTAGAAGGATACTTAACAATAAATATAATGAATAAAAAAACTTCAAACGCCTGAACTAAGAGAAATACTTAAGAAGAATTTCGTTTCGGAAACAACATTTTAACTGCAAAATTAAAACAGATAGTTATTATGCAATCACAAACAAATCGTGTTTAACAGGAAGGGAATCCATGTTTGTGTTTCTAAGGAACGTTGTGCTTTTGTATGCTGTGAACGAAATTTAAAATAAATTAAGGTTTTGTATATGTACACTTTCAAGGGTTATTGTATTGTATTGTGCATAAAAATTAATCGAAAACTTTACTAGAAACGAACTAACTCAGTGATTATTTATTTCACTACCTCGATTACATTGTATATATACCATAACGTATACATCGGTATAAAGTAAATATAAAGTCAGGTAAAAACTTCTTATACATTACTTTATTGCAGCTTTTCCCATGCCATCCAGCTTCGCATCCTGGCACAAAGCACGTTCCATTTTCAAAGAAACAGCCTTCTGTTTACAGTAACAATTCGATTTACATTCATGCCGTATTTGTTTTGGGCGCAACCTATATAGTTTGAAAAAAAAGTTTTAACTTATAATTATATTAATGATGTGTATTTGACAACACAAACTTCTTTTGTTTTTTACCCATACTCATGTTTGTTTTGCGACATATGTTATAATAATGCTTTGTTAAAAACATTTGTTCCTGATTACACTTTCGGTTGATGAAAATATACTCTACAAATAAACCCCATCAGTAATGTTTGTTATGCTTTCTTTTAGGTATTGATACATAAATCTTTAAAAAAGTTTTTTATAATTTTGGTCCAAGAGAACTACTGATGAGGAATTGCATTCCGAAACGGTCACGTCGTGCTGTAAAATACATGGTATAATATGTAATAAGAAAAACAAATGGTCTATGTCCAAGTAACAATGTCAAAAGCAGATTTAAAACGTGCAAATATTATTGTTTAATACGTGAACTCCCACCAGGAAAAAAAACTTAGAGAAAAAAGAAAATGGAACCATACCAGCGAATACCCAGATAAATTATACTTCAGATCATTTTCAGGTACACACGTACTAAAAATGGTGATATAAATGGTGGTAGTTTGAATTCACTAAAATATTGAAATGCTTAGATTGGCCAAATTTATCAGAAGTTTTAAAATACTTTTTGAGAGCATTTATGAAACAATGTTTTAAGACTGTTATTTCGTATCGTTACGAAGGGAAACATTTTTAAGTTATGTGAATTTTGTGATATGAAATTATTATTATTGATGTAAACACAATATTAAACTGTAAAATGTATAAATAAGCCGGGTTTAGCAATAATTGATAAATTGTAGAGATCTTAAAAAACGCAACCATCATAAGGAAATAAAAATAATACTCTTACCAAATACTTTAACCTCACAGGCTCCAATATAGGTCCATAATCATCCGAACTTTCATTGTTGTATATTCTGACATATCGAGCTGGTCCCTTACATGACACTACAGTCTCTATACTTGGTTGAGTTCCATTGACTGTGTCGCTGTAACATGGTTGTAAATTCTGCCATTCATTATGTATATTTATGATAATTTGAAACCCGTTCAATCTTTCCTCTGAAAATTATTCATAAGCACTTGTATGAAACACTCAAACAACGAGGCCATCATTCAGTAGATATAGTAGTTGTAAAATTTGTAGTAGAAGTAGTAGCAGGCATGTGGTAATGCTAATTTGTAATTGTAATGCTCTGTAATGCATTGCATTTTTCCCAAGTAATGCATGTAATGTGTAATGCCCTAATTTTTGCATTACATGTAATTGTATTACATTACATGGACAAAAATGCATGTAATTTAAGTACTACATGGCATAACATAGCATAACTTCTCTGTAATGAATGTTAGATATTATTACCATTACAATTCAGGGCGAGTACGTACCTACAGGTTACCTTTTCTCCTAATATAAAATATGAAAATCGATGTCTAGAAAAATTGTAACTTTGAACTGTTGTCAAACTAATGATTTATTTCATTCAACCATAATACTAATACTATATAAAATGCCAAAAAGTTAGTATACTTCAGATCATATTTAATTTTCAGCAAATGTAAAGGATGAAAATACATTTTAAAACAAATGCAATTGCTGTTTTTAGTAATATCGAGAAGTCTAAAGATCACATCAAGTTTTGCAACCTATTTAAAAATAGGTTTCAGTAACTACAATAATTTGTAATTTTGCTTTAACTGATAACCTGTGATTAAAACAATTTTTTTTACCAGAAATTGTTTTTTTATGTGTAATCCTTTTTATATGCTATTGAGGTAACCTATCTTTAATTATTAAAGAAGTTATTTGTTAAGAATGGTTTATAATTTCCACCTAACAATACCACTAATTAGTTTGTATACCTATCAACTCCTTTTACTGTTTTGATTTAATGGTAATTAAGAAACATTCAGTGAATAAAATAAATAAAAAATAAAAACATATAATATGTAAAAACTCCTTACAGCATCTCTGGTTTTTTCTTCTTAATTTTTAGAGTAAAAACAGAAATGTATATTTGGATAATAAAAAGCATGAGATAGATGAACAATCAACTTTGACAATTTTTTTAAAACCTACTGGTAAACAGCAGAAATATCAGTTACATGACCCAAAGCAAAAAGAATCTATACATGCTCTTATTGACTATATATACTCCTGTTTTCAACAGTTGAAAATCAAAACATGAGAACTTTATAGAAAAAGAACCCAAAAATTTAAATTACAAATTCTGAATCGGAAACATCTCGCATTTATATGTTTGAATTCTTTTTCATATAACATTTATGAAATGTAATGTGTAATATAATGCATTACTTTGGTAAAGTAATTGTAATGTAATGCATTACTTTCCAAAATACATGTAATTGTAATATAATGCTACTTTTGTCAAAGTAATTGTAATATAATGCTACTTTTGTCAAAGTAATTGTAATGTAATGCTACTTTTGTCAAAGTAATTGTAATGTAATGCTACTTTTGTCAAAGTAATTGTAATGTAATGCATTAGATTGCAATGTAATTCACCCATGCCTTCAAGTTTTCTATTGTCAACGTTCCTTATATATGCAGCAGTATACATGGATTCAACATATCCGTATCCAAAAAAATCAAGGTGGATATTAATCGGTACATTTTGATGTATGTTTACCAAGAATTAAAAAAATTAAAATTTTATGATGTGTCTGTATCTAAAATAAGCCTGCATACATTTGACGTCTCATTTTTTCATGTTCCCTATATTTCCATTTTTGATTACATACAAGGCGGATATAACTAACTAATAGGAGGTTCTGGAGCAACCATCCTCATTTCCCAAGTTGAACTTCACAAGTTTCACCTGATTTACTAGCTTCAAAGATTTAACTTTGCTTTGAAATTATGGTTTGGACATGGATTGGTACGATTGTTTTTATTTAGAACCGACCAAAATCTATGAGTAACCCTATAGCTATATAACTTTTTTAATTGGAATTTTTTTTTGATTGGAGTGTTTAAAAGAAAGCCAAAAAATGCTTGATCTAAACTTCGATAAATAAAGGTAAGATTTTCAAATGTTTAAAATAACAAAATCTTTCAAGCATATTTATGTAATTTTGTCTAGATTTTGTTTCTGATTTGACATGGACAAGTATTATTAATATTTAAATAGGAAATATATACTATTTCTTTTGTAATATTGTTTTAAATTCAAGGATTACAAATTGAAATTTTCTATCGAATTGTCAAATTGTTTCTAAATAATCAAGGTAGACCTTGCGATTATTGGCGGTAAAATGTGCCGTTAAATTGGAAGATGGTTACTTTCCATCTAATTTGTTGAGATGGATACGCAACACCTAAATTCATATACGCAATTGAGCAGTATAAGGGATATGCAACACTAATTTATACCGAAATCACCTTGTCCGACACCTGATCTAGTGTGATCTATTTCCGATCTTTTTCATTTGCTTGGAACGTTTCGTTATTTTACCTTTTGATGGAGTTTTGATAAACTGCACGAAGAGGCCTGCGGTATAGCCAAAATAAAATTTCGTTTACTGTTTTTCGGCAAGTTAAACGAAGCGCGATATATTCACGTTAAAATAACAAACCTGTCCGACTCGCGGTAGTTTACCCTACACTTGTTTATAACTGAAATACAGGTCGAACAGCACAAACGCAGATATATATATATAAAAGAAATATACGATTTTGTGAAAAGTAGCCTATTTTGTTCAATTTAAATGGTAAAACTACCAATTCTTAATAGCTTCTAATCAAAAACAAACATACTAATCCATGTCCGAATCACAATCCAGAAGCAAAGTAAAAGGTTTGGAATTTATAAGTTAGATAAGGCAAAAACAATCGTTGTTCGTGCTATTTCTGCTCTTTCTTTTGCTTAAGTTGTTCAAGATCTACTATGGGTTTATCCAGTTAAGGCAAGATTGTTTTTACTAATGGCAAATCAACGATCTTCATCGTTTTTTGTTTTGAAGTTCTTATTGCTTTTAAACCGCTTAGAAGAATATAGCAGTCTCGGGTGTTATCGTAATTGGAGTTGGTTGACGTGTTCTGGTTTCGTCAGCGAGAAGATGACTCCCTTCTTTCAAACTAAGGTATACATGTACATTTTCTAGTAATCATGTGATAAACTGGTCGAAAATAGAAATAAATGTCTTAACGCTCTAAATGATCAAAGTGAACTGATGATGATCAATAAAATGCATGTACCACAAATGTTGTTTGTTGTTCGAATTGTACGTCTATATTGGTTCTGGCCAATGTGTAAACCATAATTGAAATATTGCTGACATGTATACAGTGTATACTGAATGCGTACTAAAACTACTTAGAATGAACTTTACGCTAATTACCAGTTTAAATGCTATTTTAGAGATAAGGTTTATTTTCATATTAAACTTGTCATATGCCATTTTAGAGAAAAGGTTTATTTCATATTGAACTTACAGCGGAAAGAAACCAAGTAGAATAATTCCAGTTTTCAGAAAAAAACCTACTGAAGATGACGTTTTTAATTGGGACAACTTTAAGACTAATTAGTGCAGTTACAGATGTCGACAGTAGCACTGACGGTATTCCTAGATCTGCTGTAGTGGATGAGTATTTGGCTGATGAAGTTGTTGCAGAAACATATCTGCAGAATTATCAACAAATTCAGATGATCCAAAGGAATATCTTAATCCTCAAAAACAAATCTATAATTCTTAAAAAATGGTATTTCGTTGGCTTTTCCTGCAAATATTGGACAAAGCACAACTGATGGGGTTTTTGTTGTAATACCGTCAAGTGATGCAGAAATCGTTACTGGTATAGTATGCATTTTTGTTAATTTATTCACACGTAAATGGTTCTTATTTAATTTTTGTCGCCGATTTTGATGAAATTTTTATTATTAAATCAACAACAAAATGCTTATCCATGTCCAAATCAGAATTCTAAAGCAAAGCAAACACTTTGAAACTGACAAATCAGGTTAAAGATTTCAAAACGCTTTCTCCTAGATTCGTGCTTACATTTTGTTCAAAACAGTTGATGTTGGAAGGTTAAATGCGTTATAATAACCATAGAAACATAAATGCACCTTTTATTTGCCGGACCTTTTGTTGCTTCATTTTTTGAAATCATGAAACATAATTAATGCAATAAACTGACATGTCAGGTCTAAGAATTCAGAATGCTTTCTCCTAAATCAATGTTTACATGTTTATTTCAAACCAGTTTATGACTGTTGGTTAAATGTGTTACAAAAGCCATGGAAATGTAATTATTCCTTCTATTTGGCTAACATTTTGTTGCGTCATTTTTGGAACCATTAAACATAATTTATGCAGTAACTTTATGATAACTTTACTTATTTTATGTTTATATCTATATAACATCTTTATAATCGTGTAAGTAGAAAGTATGAGGACTGAAGCTAGTATCAGCCCTAGAAGTGAATGACTACAAACGTTGTTACTATGGTTGAATTTTACCTTGGTTCAAGGACACAGTGACCGTATATGATAAAAACTTTATTTAGCCAACGTCTTCTCATAAATCGAATGGTATGCAATCACTAAACCTGGTATGTATCATCCAGAGGTCAAAGGCTACAAATGTTCTTACTATATTTGATATTGCGTTTTGTTTTAAGTCACAGTGACCTTTATATGATAAGTACATTTAAATTGCTTCTTCTCATGGACTGAATGGTGTACAGCCAAAAAACTTGTTAAACTGTAAGCACCATAAGCCAGCTAGTCAGGCAAGCGATTTAAGGCCTCATAGGCCTCTTGTTTAGTGTTTTACCCCATAACACCAAACAAATACCACAGTTAATCCTTAAATATCAACACAATTAGAATATTTATCTCACAATAATTGCTATAAATAAAAATTAAAAAAGTATGCAGATTTTAGAGAAATTGGAGGTTGTACATAGATATCTATTTAAGAATTTTGTGTTAAAAATGCTAAATTGTTACCATAGCAACCAAAATTTTAATAATATTAATATGTTAAATGAGATAAAACACCATTTTAATATGAGGTATTGCTATTCTATGTTCTTTGGACCATGCCTTTGCACAGATGAATAAATTACATTGCATTTAATGTTAATAAATGTCATAAAAAGCTATTTTTGTTATCTTTATTATTGTTGCCATAGCAATCGTAAATCTGGACTTTTAAGAAAAATAATGTTTGATTTCAAGATACCTTATAATAGGTGTTCTATACCAGAAGTTTCAAATAAATATTAAACGGCATTGTTTTGGCATTTAGTGAACCTGCATAATTTTGTTTCTTTAAAATTGTGTTGGTTATTTCAAAGTTCTTGGTTGAATGTGCAAGACCAACAGAAACAAATAAAATGTTGAGTAATTTTTGACATGTTTGATTTTTGCGATCGTTATTTTGGCATTTCTTTCTTCATGTTTAATTCAAATGTTTATTGTGTCATTGGTATTTTCATATTGGGAATATTTGTTTACTAAACATTCATTGCTATAACTTTTTATTATAAATGTAATTACTATCTGTAATCTAATGATTTTACATCAATGAAACTTGTATACATTATCATTGTTCTTTCTTTCTATGTAATTAAAACATTCAGTTTTGTTACCATGACGACATATTTAATTCATAAATCTGATATTTTTCATGTAAAAGTGTCTTAATACCTGTAAATAAAAAGTTTAATGATAATAGTATCAAGTTACTTAAAATAAAAGTGATGCATGGTTTCATGCATACTGAAAAAGAAGCTTGTTTTGTAATTTTTTGTTGTAAATGTCATTTTTGTACATGTAATAATGTTGTCATAGCAACCAAACCAGTGTATTTCATAGAATTGTTTTGTTATTTTGAAGAGTATTCAATATTAGTATTTTGTAGCACAAGTTTCAAAAATATCTGAAACAGGGTCAATTTTGCCAGTTAGTGAACCTAGCTCTTTCCCTATGCAACATGGATAACTCATAATCGATTCTTTTCTTTTACATTTCAATTTAAGTTGTTCACTTTCATTATGGTTCACATAGATATCGACGCCATGTTTGTAAAATAACTTTGTTACTTTACTTTCTATATTAAAATCAATATAATATAACCATCGGAAAAATGTATCTAGTTTTGGTTAATAGAGGATGTATAAACGTGAAAATTTTAACTACCAAATTTAACATTTGAAGCGCATTGATAATTTCTAATTCCTAAAGGACGACGCCGGTCCTTCAACTAATGACGTCATTTGATTTTTTTATGTCGCACACGTAGGTGAAGATAAACAGTGGTAGATAAACAAACGTTAGGGTAAAGATAAAAAATTCTATCATCGTTTTTTTCAACTGGAAATTTTTATCTCAAACATAGAAAGATGGGTAAAGAACTGATCTAAACAAAATTATGTGTCGACACATACGAAATGATGATATTCTTTGATGTACTTAAACTGTTAGTGACCTACATCAAATATATTGAAAACGAAATTGCGTTTAAAATACCTGTGTTGTTGTTTTCATTTTGTTCCTCCAAATTAAATGGAATAAAATGTATACTAAAGATATAATTAGGAACATAAAAAGTAATGAAACTTTTCAAAGGAATTTGTTTTTGTTTATAAGTTGCTTTCTCGACTTTTAATTGAATACATGTAAATGATTTGGTACATAATCTTAACAAAAACATACGTTCATATTATACTTACTGGTCTTTATCCTGTTGTATATTTTGATAGACTGTATTCCATATGTCTTGTTTAAATCAACTTGCCACCACGCAAAGTTGTTAGAAAAGAGTGTATGGGAGCAAGCGCCTTCTATTTGTGAGATGTTACCATCCACCGACATGCTAGCAATATAATCTGCATAAGTACTGCTTTGCATTGCTGTCTTGTGCAAAGCCAAATTTTCTAGAACAAATTTAAAAAAACTCGTATTAGACCGGTGGACTTATCAATCAAAACAACAACAACAACAACAACAAAAAAAAAAAAAAAAAAAAAAAAAAAAAAAAAAATTAAAAAGGCAACACAGTGGCGGAAACAAGTAATTGTGTTTTAAAATTACAGGGTTTTGTTTAACGTTTTGTATTTATGTTAGCTTACATAAAAATGATTTGTGAATTTCCACTCAGATCATTTTTAGATCATTGTAGATTATTGTCGTAAATATTTTAATTTGGAATTGTTTTAAAATGTTTGATCTCTCACACACACACACACACACACACACATACACACACACACACACACACACACACGTTTAGCCTCATTGATTTTCTTATAGTCCGGTTCTTTCCATTCAGGGTATTTTGTCTTTGAAGTGGAATTTCTAACTTGTTTTCTAAGCACTAAGACTTCATATGATGTTGAAATGCTGACAGATCTGACAAAACTTTTTTTCACAATCCTCATTACAACGCATCTTTTCCAAATCTGTGTGCTGTGTAAATATCGAAGGTTTTGCTGACATATAGTTAATTAAGGACTCTATTTTAGTTGAGACTGGGACAAAATGTCTAGTCAATCTACAGTTTGACCTGAACCTAATTGCAACAGAATACATTTTGTTACTAATATGCTATCAAATACATGAAGTGATTATAGTAGAAAGTCTACCAAAATCTGATAAGAGGAAAACAGTTTTTGAGCATGAATTTCTCATGGAGATTTTTATAGACAAGGGAGAGACCTCTTGTAAAACAGGTGGAGATTTAGTCCCATTATCATATGTGTTTTATTATTTGAACAAACTGTAAAGCAAAGACCCTGAAATTAATTAATCATATTTGTTTTCATATATACATTTAACATTTCCGAGTTCATTTAAAGTTAAATCATCAGCCCATTTTAATTTTGTTGCATTTTATTGTAGTATTTCACAACCTAATGTTTCTATTAATGAGGAATTTATGGCAAAATGCTCGAAGTGATAAAGTAGAGGTATAGAAGAGTCATGCTTTTTTACCCGAAATAAACTTATTTTTTCAGTTGTGTGCATAATAAAATATATCTGAGGTTAATAAATACTTTTTATTACTTCAACATGGACTTATTCAGCGTTTTGCATACAGTCTTTAAAAAATAATAATAATAATTTTTTTAAATTCCATTTACATATTACATTCAAGATTCTTGAAGGATTTATTTTAAGTTAATATATAAATTTCCATCTGATTCCATCTGTTCTTCATATAGTAGCAGATAATACTTGGAAGATCTTGAAAATTTCTGTGTAAAATTTAGGATCACAATACAGAGCTATCTCCCTTTTCTATAGAAAATGCTATTGGTAACGTTAAATGTAAAAAAACCACAAATTCCACTGGATAGATATTGGTGGATTTTATGGTGAATGAAAACACCATTTTTTAAAACAATCGCATAAAAAAATCTGTTGCAATTACTTTGACGTTTGACCCTATTTTTTATGTTATTTTTAAAAACAGAAAAAAATGTTGGTAAAAACATTTTATTCTCTTTTTGCTCCTTAAAGTGTCAACTTTTTTCTTCAAAATTGTCAAATTTAAATCCTTAATTCGTTTCCGTCAATATTATTTATTTTAATTACATATATTGTACAAACATCGTGCTACCAAAATAGTATTTCAAAATATTATGACAAATGTGGTGAATTTTATATGACAAAATATACTGACATATCTCAAAACTTTGATTTCGCAATAGCAATTTCCGGAACTTGTATCTAAACCATTTTCCGATTTTGAAATCCTATTATTTGGCACACAACATTCTTTCTGGAAGGTGGCTGATTCAATTATTTTAGACACTTTACATGAATGAAATAGCGACATTTAACAAGCTTATTGTGATATGCTTATACCCAGATCATCGTTACATGTCGCTATCATCGGTCAATCCTGAATGGAATTTTTACTCATTCGTTTTTTCAGTATTAATGACCTGGATGCCCTGACGGTGATCAATTTTTCCTGCCAGTTTTCTTGCGATTTTCTGTCGATCCAGTCACTGAATTGTTTTTTTCAAAAGCTGTAAACGGTAGATTTAGGTATTCTCAAATATTTTGCAACTTTTCCAAAACTTTATCCTCCCTCTCGAATTAATTCTACAACGATATCTTTACATCTTATGCTCATTCACCCGATTGTCCGTGATTGTTCACAATCTTAAAGTACCAGAAGACAGCAGAATCGACCTTTTTTAGACCTTGACTTGTATGTCAACATTTTAATATGGTGGGAAACCCTATGTATCCTTATTTATACAGCATTGAAATATCGCATAGCGCGTATTGGCGAGTTAAAATAACGTTACGTGCGAATACTTTTGTCCAACGTCATATCATACTTGCATAACCTTTGGTTTTTTTTGCACAAAAGCAATTAAACTTTGTGAAGTTATTATCAGTAAAATGTTTAAATATTGTCATGTCGATTGCAGATATGAGGGAAATGTTATTTATGTTGTTGATTATATTGACTGATCGGTTATTATGTGCAATCGACATGACAATATTTATACTTTATCAGTACTTTATTTTTTACTGATAATAACTAATTCTATTATAACATATTTATATATTAATTTATTTATTTATTTATTTATTTATTTATTTATTTATTTATTTATTTAGGATCACAATACAGAGCTATCTCCCTTTTCTATAGAAAATGCTATTGGTAACGTTAAATGTAAAAAAAACCACAAATTCCACTGGATAGATATTGGTGGATTTTATGGTGAATGAAAACACCATTTTTTAAAACAATCGCATAAAAAATCTGTTGCAATTACTTTGACGTTTGACCCTATTTTTTATGTTATTTTTAAAAACAGAAAAAAATGTTGGTAAAAACATTTTATTCTCTTTTTGCTCCTTAAAGTGTCAACTTTTTTCTTCAAAATTGTCAAATTTAAATCCTTAATTCGTTTCCGTCAATATTATTTATTTTAATTACATATATTGTACAAACATCGTGCTACCAAAATAGTATTTCAAAATATTATGACAAATGTGGTGAATTTTATATGACACAATATACTGACATATCTCAAAACTTTGATTTCGCAATAGCAATTTCCGGAACTTGTATCTAAACCATTTTCCGATTTTGAAATCCTATTATTTGGCACACAACATTCTTTCTGGAAGGTGGCTGATTCAATTATTTTAGACACTTTACATGCATGAAATAGCGACATTTAACAAGCTTATTGTGATATGCTTATACCCAAATCATTGTTACATGTCGCTATCATCGGTCAATCCTGAATGGAATTTTTACTCATTCGTTTTTTCAGTATTAATGACCTGGATGCCCTGACGGTGATCAATTTTTCCTGCCAGTTTTCTTGCGATTTTCTGTCGATCCAGTCACTGAATTGTTTTTTTTCAAAAGCTGTAAACGGTAGATTTAGGTATTCTCAAATATTTTGCAACTTTTCCAAAACTTTATCCTCCCTCTCGAATTAATTCTACAACGATATCTTTACATCTTATGCTCATTCACCCGATTGTCCGTGATTGTTCACAATCTTAAAGTACCAGAAGACAGCAGAATCGACCTTTTTTAGACCTTGACCTTGTATGTCAACATTTTAATATGGTGGGAAACCCTATGTATCCTTATTTATACAGCATTGAAATATCGCATAGCGCGTATTGGCGAGTTAAAATAACGTTACGTGCGAATACTTTTGTCCAACGTCATATCATACTTGCATAACCTTTGTTTATTTTTACACAAAAGCAATTAAACTTTGTGAAGTTATTATCAGTAAAATGTTTAAATATTGTCATGTCGATTGCAGATATGAGGGAAATGTTATTTATGTTGTTGATTATATTGACTGATCGGTTATTATGTGCAATCGACATGACAATATTTATACTTTATCAGTACTTTATTTTTTACTGATAATAACTAATTCTATTATAACATATTTATATATTAATTTATTTATTTATTTATTTATTTATTTATTATTTATTTATTTATTTATTTATTTATTTATACACAAACATAGTCATGTCGATTGCACATAACAGAAAAAATAATACTTTCCTCAAATCAGCAATCGACATGGCAATATTTATGCATTTTACTATGTCCATTGACAGTTGTGTGTTATTTCATTCTTGTTTAACATTATATTTCAAATTTATCGTTTAGTTTTGTAATCACGATTAAAGGTTTGGAAGTGTGGAGAATTTAAGACATTCTACTGAAAAATGAAAACCCAAGCATACCATAGTTTTGTTTTTATTCAATAGAACACATACTTAGGGATGCGTGTGCAAACGTATTTTTGTCTGGGGTGCCGGGAACTGCCTTAAGTCTAAATGTAACAAATTTTGACAAAAAACTTTAAATGCATTTGCCACTATTTTTTTTAATTCTAAAAATCTAGTTCGTACGCGCACTTTTTTGTGTATAAATAAATAAATGAGTAAATAAATAAATAAATATATAATATTAGAATTAAATCGTAACTATACAAGTGTTTAAGTTTATCAAGCTTAACTTTGCCCCTCTCAACTTTTACTCTTGGTGTCTTTTCATAACGTTCTATTTTAGTGAAAAAAGATACTGTCTTGACGCAATGATATAGCTTACTTGTTGAGACAAGATACTATCTGGAGAGAAAGAATCACTATCTTGAGGAAAAGGGTTACTATCTTGAGGATACGAAATACTTACTTGTCGGAATAAGTTATCAATTTCAGGGAACGAGAAAGTTAAATTGGGGAAAAAGATATTAATTTGAGAAACATGGTAAAATGTTTGTATGTCTTTCGTCGGACTGCGTACTTATGTATTCAATACAAATAAAACGCATATCTGAAATATTGTCTAACGAATGTGCAACATGATATGTCCAGTTTTAAGACAGATTGCATTGAATTTTGTCAATAAAGCTCTTCAATATTGCAAACACTATGACATGTGAAAGGTTGTATTTATATTTACCTACCAATTTCAGTATTATTTATCAAATAAAACTGTTTAATAACATGATTCGGGAGGGCATTAAATCCGATAATATAGTTCTAGTTTCCATCTTAGCAATAGCAAACTTCAAAATGTCACTCATTCCTTATTATTTATATAAAGTTTCAAAAATATAACACCTGGATTGAATAAGGAGAAGACAACGACGAAAAAGAAGAAACGTAGGTAAACCGATATGTCTTTCCTTCGATTGGGTGAATAATCAAATCATGCAAATGATACATGTATATATGATACATTTAACTATTAATGGGTAGTGTATAATGTATATATATATATATATATATATATATATATTATATATATATATATTTATATATATGGCCTCAGGCCCATATCACAATAAGTTACAATCAATGGCGGTATATAAATGACAAAATGTGAATAATACGTAATATTTTCAAACTAAGTAAATATATTTTATATAGACCTTTTTCTTAATGCATAATATATATACATGCTTGAATTTCTTACAACAGTAATATTTTTGACGACATAAGAATAATAAATTTTTGATATGTAGGGTTTTTTTAAATATTTTAAAGAAATGTATTTATGTCGTATATTATTGTAGGCATTGCAAATAAGTACAAAATGGTACTCGTCTTCTATACATTTTAAATGACAAAATCTGCATAATCTATCCTCCCTTTTTATACCCATATGCCTACCCTTTTCAATTGCCAAATTAGAAGAACCTACTCTTAAAGTGCTAGTGCGTGTCTAAATTTACTTTTTTGAATTGCATCAACATAAACTTCTAGTTCTAAAATAGTTTTAAAATCCTTGTATGTTCTTAACTTTGGTTTACTACTTATATCGCTGTACCATTGTTGTAGATATATATCTTTCATTCTTTCACAAATAATGTTAAAAATAAATTTATGTTATTAACCCCCTGATACATCCAAACCTCCCCAAAACCAGTGGTACACAACAAAATTCTAATTTCTGTAACCCATTACTATCTAAAAAGTATAACATGTTATAAGCTTTCTTAACATACCTCTCATTACTTAAACTTAAAATTTTAAACCAAAAAGTAAGTACACGTTTGGCAGTAATATATATAAAGGTAATCTCCCACATTCAGAGAGAACAGCAATATTACTAACATTTAAATTAACTGTTAAAAACCGTTTACATGTATAATACTGTATATGTTCTAACACATCATATTTTTGAAAACCCCATATCTCTGACCCATACATTAATATTGGATATATCTTTGTGTCAAAAATTCTAAAAAATACATTTGAAGGCAGATTCCCTAATTTATATAGTGACCTTAATAAAATAGATACAGCTTTTTTACCCTTTTTAGCTAATGGTGCAACCATTTCATATGATGATAACTGCCTTGAAAAATTAATACCCAAGTAAGTGTAACAATTCACTGTGTTTAACATCATTCCATTATAATACCAGTTCTCATGTTTAGACAATTTTCCACCCTTTTTAAAAACAAAATTTTTTGTTTTCTGGAGATTAACATCTAACTTATTCTCATTACAATACATTTTAAGAGTATCTAATTGAATCTGTAACCCTCTAACAGTTTCTGAAAACATTACGATATCATCTGCAAACAACAACATAAATATTTCTGTTAAATCAGGGATCATCTGTATACCCCTATTTCCATCTTTTGCCATCATTTCATATAACTCATTTATATACATCGAAAATAAAATTGGACTTAAAACACAACCTTTTTTAAAACCTAGAGATACATTGAAATATTCTGAATACAAAGACCCGCTTCTAATACAACAACTTACATTTTTATACATATTTTGAATTACCCTGTATAGGTTACCCCCACACCTCTATGCCTTAATACTTGAATCACATTGTTCCTATCAACAGTATCGAACGCCCGCTTAAAGTCTACAAAAACAGCATATAATTTACCCTTTTTCTTACATAAATATTTTGTGTAACAGCTTGTAAAATAAAAATGTTACCTAGGGTAGAATAACCATGCCTTAAACCAGCTTGGCTTTCAGTTATTTTATTGTAAATGTCAACCCAAAAACTCAATCTTCTATGTACAAGTAAGCAATGCAATGTTTATGGTGATAAGTAACAAGACCCAAATATATTAATTAAAAATTTAACAATAACTTACGTAATTGTGCCTGCACATGATGGATTTGTGCAGCAAATGCAGAAAATAATATAAAATATCTAAACAGAAACATGTCTACATTTTACTTCAATCTCCGCTCAAATCCGTCTTTTAAAGCAACCCGGAAGAAAATATCCACAAAATTTATTTAATGAATTTAGGGTACCCAAGCAGAACCAAATACACTACATATTTTAAAAGAATTTAATACCATTATACGCACATTTTAAGTACAAATAACAAAGGCAATATATGTAATATTTCTATAATGAGGTTCTCTATTGCAACACATGGTCACACTGTATTTACAATATAACTCTATCAACATCTTTAAGGAATTATTTACAATTCCCAATGAAATACAGTTGGAGACACGACCTTTGATGCGTATGATTAAAAACAATTATAATACTTTTTTATAAAAATCCCCGAAAACGAACAGATTGTGTTTTAAATTTTAGATACAAATTTCATCTTTTTTGTTAAAGATACAAATGTAATATTTATTGTTAAATAGTTAATTTATACCCTAATAAATTCCATGGTAACTTCGGTTTATATTTGTCTTCGACAACTATCGTTAATCGGATGTCGAATCAAACTGTTAATCAAAGATACCGGTGTCGATTTCACTGGGAGAAATGATTTTGAAGAGTTTAATTAAATATTGTTATAATTATTTATTTCAGAAAAATTGTAATTGGAGCATCAGATGTACCATATACAATATTGAAAACGTAATAATACGAAATAACACTGTTTTTTCATCGAATGGAACTTGTGTTACTATATTCCTATTACTAGTATATTTATTTCAAGCATTTTTCCGTTCTGCACAGTGTGTGTGTCTCATTGTCAGGAACCATTCGTTTGATTAATAGAATTAATGTGTCAAAACGGCATCTTTTTCTTTGTTGTTTTTTAAATGTAGGATATTATTCAAACTCAAAATTAGAAAAAACAGCTATATGATTAGAGAGAAATCGCTCGTCAAGTTAGAGCATGCAGCAGTGAAAATAGATATTATTTTCACGTATGCTAATTTTTTTCGCTCAAAATATTGTTTTTGACAATCACTTCCCATGTTTTACACTGCACTGTAATATTGATGTGATGGTAGTTGACTCAAAATAAATCATAATAATATTCTATATTTTTTGTCCGTCCATCAACTGGTCATCGGAATAATAGTACTGAATATTATAGATACAGGAGGTTGTTGCCTTTCCGGAGAACCCGACCTCACTTTCAAGTCCAACGCTTTTGACGTGTTTTACTTTATTCCTCAGATTTCAAAATTTTATTGTTTTGGTAAATTGTGATTTTGGCATGGACCAATTGCAATACATCTGTTTCACATATGTAAGCAAATTTCACATAGAATTTATTCTTAGAGATAAACTGATGCATACACTTCACTAAAATAGTTTGAATTGTATTTACAAAAAAGAATTTTGGTTGTTAAGAAACAGCTTGAAAATTCTACTAATCTATTATTTTATCGGAGATTATGCAACTAATTTTACACGGTTACATAACAGCAAGATCAAATTTAAATAAAGCCTGACAAAACCATGTATCTTCCGTAATATAATTCTCTTTTCGATACAGTTCAGTACCTGTTTACAAAGTTATTATTAAGCACACTTACAATTATACAATAAAGAAACTGTAATTTGAGTATGTTTGTATACGCCGATGTTGTATGAAGTAATCACATAATTTGCCTTATGAAAGTGACTTTATAAACACAATCCAGGAAGTTGAGTTTGATTAAGATATATACATTAATATATTTATATTTTTGTCCTTTATTATATCAAATAATCTCTCTCTCTCTCTCTCTCTCTCTCTCTCTCTCTCTCTCTCTCTCTCTCTCTGTTTCTCTCTTCGAGTAACATTCCTTGGTAATAATTGGTTCAATTTTTTATAATTATGATTTTTTGAAAGAGGTCTAAATGAGCGTATGGTATTTTGTTCTGAATAATTTTATGTTTTATTATATATATATATATATATATATATATATATATATATATTAATTATATCATAATAAATGAAACATAACCACGTGACACTAACGATACTTAATTTAGATTTTGAATATTACTTAGAAATAATACGAGAAAGATCTCCAAATCACATTGGCTATAACAACGTTACTAACCCTTAGCAGAAACATATGAAAAATAACAAAAACCATATGTTTTCGACAATTTGCAGTAAAAATGCAAAATAATAAATCATTTACTTGTATATTTGCTATCCCCGTCCCTTGTATGTAAGTTGCATTCAGAAATCGGTTACGATGATATCAAAAACATCAAATTTACTACGAAGACAATTTGCAAAATTTAGTTTTTAAATAAATTTTCTTTTTCATAGACAACTTACTTTAATTAGCCTAATTTAATTTTTAGATTATGTAGAAACCATCTATCAAAGTAAGCTTAAAAAGAGATGAAAGATTCGTCAAGTTCTGCTTCAAATTTAGACTTATACCTCAAATATGATGCTAATGAAAGGCAAAATTTGAAGCTGTATGACAACGTGATGACTTCAATTCTTCTGTTGTCAATGTTCTTTTTATTTGCAGCAATATACCTGCTTATGGTGTACCAGTTTTACAATTATTACGCTATATTAGAGCTTGTTCCCACTACGGTTACTTTATATAACGAAGCAAGCGGCTTGCAAATAATTAGTTCAGACATAGATATCTGAAGTAAAATTGTACTTAAAGAAGTCTCATTGGTTTTGTAAAATCCATCTAAGTTCCTGAATAACATATTTCTTTTTATCAACTGATACTTCTGCAATAACAGTCTCGGTGCTTGAGTAGCAGAAGGTTTCCTCAAGAGTTGGAGCCCATTAGTTTGAACCCTGGCAGTGGCATACAAAGAACTTTTATTTTTTTCTATCTTGCGTTTAGCCTGGCGTTCGGTGGTCAGAGGACACCGATGTCAGTACAATATGAAGGTTATACTGACTCATTGTGGTAGCAATATTTTTGCTTGAATGCTCACTAGTGCAGGACATACAACAAAACACACCTGCACATATCGGGAACTGATTTATGAGTAATCGATCGAGCAAATAAACTTGTTGTCGTCTCAAATAAGATTGTTAACGTGACGTTGAACAACATCACAGCATCTACTGCAACATTTCTAATCAGAATTATCTTTATGCATTCATTTCAGTATTTGGGGATTTGATGCTTCTTATAACTCTTAAAACAACCCTTATTTTTGTCATCTGACTGTTTTAAAGGAATGCAACAATTTTAATAAGTAATATTTATCGCATGGATTTTCATTTAGGAAGTTAAGGTACAAATATAAAGATAATGTTCTATGTTTTTGAGATTATGTGAATACTATCAATCCTAATAAGCTTAACTTAAAAGATACCACTGATTCTTCAAGTTCTTCATCATATTTAGACATATATCTCATAATGCACCCCAAGGAAGGCTTTATTTTGAGCTGTATGGGAGGGGCGTTGGCTTCAATTTTTTATTGTCATCTTTTCTTTTCTATGCAGCTGTCTAGATCTCGTGATTGATGTATTTTTCTTTCACAGTTGATGTACTCACATGATGAAATGCCATCTATAAGCCACCTATAAGCCATGCTTATAGGAGCTTATAGAGTGGCTTATAGGAGCTTATAGGTGGTTTATAGGTGGCTTATAGGACCTCCATCTATAAGCCACCTATAAGCCATCTATAAGCCTGGCTTATTGGCACTCAAAATATAAGCCATCTATAAGCCATGCTTATAGGTGGCTTATAGACTATTTCTTTTTCTAAATAAAATCATCGCCGTGTACTTACATTATGGAAGTCTTATTTATATTTATTTATTTATTTATTCATTTATTCAGTTTGTATATATGACAAAAAATCATAGGAAAAAATGCGCACTTTAAAATATAATGACCGGTAGTAAAATTTTTATGATTGTTAGTTTTCAATTTATTTATTTATTTATTTATTTATTCAGTTTGTATATGTGACAAAAGGCACTTTAACATATATTTACCGGCAATAAAATGTCATCATTGTTAGTTTTCAATTTATTTATTTATTTATTTATTTATTTATTTATTTATTTATTTATTTATTTATTTATTTTTATCCAATTTGTATAAATGACAAAAAGGCACTTTAACATATATTTACCGGCAATTAAATTTCATCATTGTTAGTTTTCAACTTATTTATTATTTATTTATTTATTTATTTATTTATTTATTTATTTATTTATTATTTATTTATTATATTTTTTATTTATAATCTCTCACCTGCTCAACACATTTTTTAAGCTCCAAATTGACTCTTTTTACAGCTTCTTATAAACGTATTTATTTATCTTTTATAATTTCAAAAAGTGATAGTTTCGACTATTTATCAGTTACATATTTATGTCCATAGGTAATAAACACATCCCGGTCACTAATTAATGACCATCGGTACACCTCTTTAACACCTTACGTAACAAATTGATAATAGAAGCAAATTCAAACTCATTTAACCAGACGATAGCATATTCCACGTAAAAAAATTACCTGTATGATGTTAATCTAATTAACTTTAATTAATTTGGATGGACCGGGATCTTAATGATGTCAGGGAGTATTAGTACTTTTTACCAATTGTCATTCATGTGTAAATAAAAGAATAAATAAATATTTATTATTAAAACTTTAATAAATATCTAAAATATGAGAGAGAGAGAGAGAGAGAGAGAGAGAGAGAGAGAGAGAGAGAGAGAGATCAACCTAATAATCTGAGTATTTAAATAAATAAATAAATAAATAAATAAATAAATAAATAAATAAATAATAAATAAAAATCACAAATTCATCTGATAAAACTGGTAGATCTTTGAACTATCGTCTCCATGTTAAGATTTCTGGATCCAGTAAAATAATTTGTGTTCCTTGATACTATAAACCTGCATGATTTTATAATCGTAGAAGATGTCCATGATCATTATATATTTTGTAAACGGTGTTTAATATGAAAATGTATTAATGCATTTTACAACTTCGTGATCGGCCGCTCAAAAACAATAATTTTATTTTCATGCATATTGTAGTCGGTCCCGTCAGCGATATTTAATACAGTATTATAATTATGTCTCATTTTTATGTGGAGTGATTTTATATTATTTGAATATTTTATCTAGGATCAAGAACGAGGTAAGATAAAATTAATATTCATATCTCCATCGCACTCTTAATAAAATGGAACAGTTAGGTACCATATTCGCGCAAAAGGACTGAGGGTTTCTGTTTAAAAAAGTTGAATGAAAGAGTGATATCCTGGCGCAAAAATGACACTAAAATGGTACAAATGGATTTCACTACTACCAATTTACATTTGTTTCCATTGCAGAAACAAGACAAATTTCAAAAGCATAATATCTTTTAATTACATGACCAGAAACTACTGCATACAAATTTCCTCACAAATGAAATGAATAATTAACCAACTTAGAGTGAGTTGAGTTGAATAATGATGTTAAACGTACCAGTCAAGAATATTTCACTTATATTGAGACATCGCCAGCTACAGGCGAATGTGCATAAATTTTGCCTGTGCGTTCCGCCAATGGCTGCTATACAGTCAAGCTACCGTGAGACGGGACCTCGTTTATTTTTAGTTCCCATCCGAAAGAACTGTGACTTTCATTTCGAAATGCCGAGTGCTTGGCGAAAGAACAATCATTACCCACTTTCAAGTCTTGGGTCAGATCCGGTCGGGGTTCATACCCACGACCTCCCATTTAGGCGAGCAGTCTACAAACTGAGCAACCGCAACAAACTTAGAAGCTATAAAGTTATATGATCGATGTTGTGATTAAAAATAAACAAAACAAAAACCCAACTTTTATTTCGATCGGCATTTATTTAAAGTAAATTATTGTTACAAATTTTAACGATTAGTACAAGTTACGACCGAAGATTATATATTGCACCTTGCACCCAGTGGACGGTTTACTTACTATACAGGAGTGCGAGATAACCCTCCTAAGTTTGTGTTTGCTTGCCGAAAAATGGTTTTTTCTCCGTGTACTCCTGTTTTCTCCACAATCCTAGAATCTGGATCTCACCAGCTTGGTTCGTATTTTGTTCGGGCAAGTCCTAGTGTGAGAAAATTCGTTTGCCGAATGTTTGTTCTTTTCTCAGTGTACTTCCGTTTCCTCCACCCTTGTTGAACTTGCATACTCCCCCAGAAAAAATCGTTTTTTTTCAGTACAAATGGTGCAATTTCCTGCATCTTGAACACTGTCGAGCGTCCTTTTTATCTCGCATTCAAAGTAGATCTAAACCAGTCTAGCTTTTTTCAAAAATTGTAATATTGACGCAGGTGGCTATGAGTGTCGGTGAGTTCATAATACTAGTATCTTTATCGATATATGTCTATCAACTATCAACTTATTGTCGGTCTTATTATTTGTCGAGGTGTAGTTGTGCACCGCAGATCCAGACCGACATTTTTTCGTTATATTAAAGGAGTTCGTTCGACCTTTGGAAGTTGTAGATCGATACGTCGATCCTTTAAAGGGATACCAGTGTTTTGATTTAATTTCGTCGATAAATGGATGAACGTGGTCTGGGTGATCCAGTTGAGTTGATAAAGGAAAGTCTTTCTGTTTGAATCTCGGTCTTGAGTTTGATTGATCATTGATTAATGGGGTTTAACTTCAAAGTCAACAATATTTCACTTATATCGAGACGCCACCAGCTATAAGTGTAGGTGCAGAAATATTTACCTGTGCTTTGTGGTGATGGCATTATGCAGTGAGGGTTCTTTATCGTGCCACGCCTACCGTGACAAAGGGCCTCGGTTTTTAATGTTTGTCCGAAAGACCCGCATTCATTTTTTAATGCCGAGCGAATTTTTGGGTCAGACCTGACCAGAGACCAAACCCTCGACCTCCTTGACTTAAGGAACAAGCACTCTACCAACTGACCTGCCTGCTACATATACCTAAGGGGTAGGTCTCCTACTACCACACCCCCTTTTCCACACTTGTTTAAAATTAACTGTATGATATCCATCTTTTATTACATTACATCTTTTTGTATTAGTTTTAAAATGACTAGTTAGCCAGTTTCATCATTATATAATGCGCATTAAAGATGCAACAGACTTGCAAATCTTGTCCCAAGAAAAAAACACTGATTATTTCAGACTGATTTGTTTCATAAAGCCGATAATCGGGCGAATAGAATAAAAAAGTCAAATGAGACAGATTTTCCCACCATTAAAACCAATTGAAAATAAAAATAAGCAAAAATTTGTACTTTTATATGGAGATAGAACATCGTGGTGTAAAAATATACAAAACATAGCACTGTCGTGCTGTTGTACAGCGTAGTTGGGAAAATTGTGTTGTGGCAAGACAGAATATAACCGAAAATTCGGGGGGGGGGGGGTCGATCTATGCATAATCCGACGACGGATGGTTTTTTTTTTTTGGAAAAAAGAAACAAATTTTTATGTACCAAACCATGTATTGCTGAATTAAATGGTAGAAAAAATTAATTTCATAAATATATGAAAAAGACAATCGGTAATTAAAATTTAAAAAGTTGTACCCGATCGTTTTGTCATTTCGGATTCTCGGTTTCGGTGTGACGTCACAGGTGAAGATGGCGACTTAAGACACCTTGGAAACGGTGACACTAACCCCTTGGATACTATAGATTTACATAGCGATTCGTACTGACCAACATTAAAAAATGGAATAAAAGTTATGTTTGGCAAGGTTATATGACATGAAAGTTTCCACAAAAAATTAAATGACTTTAATAAATGATTAGAGACTTTCAAAATTTATCAAACAGTCAAAAATATTAAATTTATAAGCTGTATATTTGGCGATTCAGGCGGGATAAAAAATAACCACTGAGCATGGGGAACATTCTTTAAATTTGTTCCGTAAATTTTAAAAAAATATATAACAGTATTGAATTATTAGTATTTATTAATTATTTCATATATTTTTTCCGATTGTGTATTTCTGATCAGTAAAATATGGATGAAATTTAATTTAGTGGTACCTTTAATTCTCATTCTCTGTATCTTCAATTCTGTCGTAATTCATTTTCTCATCCTGCTATAACTCTTATTTCAATATTTCCATGATATCGTCATAAAACATTTTTAAAATTTAAAATTTATAAATAATTCAAAATTATAATAACTTAGAAATCGTCTCTATTTAGGTGTACTTTAAATAACATAAAAATCAATATCGGTTAAAACATCCCGGGATCCATGTAACACCGACTGAAAAAAAACTTGGAATAAAACATTCTTTTATGTTTTTCACGATATATTTATTTGACCTCAATTTATTAAAAGTAGAATTTACATCCGATTCTCACATACCGGTAATTAAGAGATTGTCAATAAACTTCAGTATCAGTAGATCCTGTTTATTAGACATTCCATCGCCGGTAATCCGAGGTAGATCTACCTTACAATATACAAAATTGATTGACAGGTGTTAATATAGTGATAAAGTCTTCACGATGTCCCACATTAAATGTTAGTTGTCATTAAGTTGGTATTTGGAAAGATGTATTTACATGGATTTATATTTTAATTTTTTGATTTTTAATATATTTAGTGATAGACCGAGTGATCGACGGTAGGAAATTAAACTTATTTAAATTCAAGAAATGTCGCTATTTGTAATTCAGTTTAATCATTTAAAATCTCAAAATGATTATTTTACTTATTAAGTTTCTCGTATCATTTACGCAAAAAAATAATAAATAAATAAAGTGAAAATATGACCAAGTTCGTAACCATTATGAACGCTGACAGACAGATCTGTCCTTTTAAAAATATGTATGAATTTACATTTAAAAATATTTTTTTTAAAAATCTTCCATCCATACGACAATGTTAACAAATAGACTTGACTACAAATTTGATGAAAATCGCTTAAAGACTAAAATAAAGTATAATATCCGTGGTAAATGATAGTACATTTCTATTATTTACTATGCTATATAACTGTATGTTGTCACCGTATCTAAGGCGATCGATAACATCTTTACCTGAAATGCCCGGATGTCCGGAACCGAGAATAGAGAGAAAGTAGAGTTTTGCAGATCCTATGCTCGCGTCGCTATGAGGGGGTACATTCTAGCGCTTGTATGCATAACTGGATCATTTAGTTGTTTTACCAGTTCCGAATTTTTACTACCGAATAATCTAAAATTTCAATCCCGTTCAATTAAAGGAATCGCAAAATAACTTTCTCAATTTGCTTCTACTTGAATGTGTTTCTTCAACCGCTTCCTAAATGTACGACAGATTGTTGGTGACCTAGTTTAACGATGTAAACAAATCGTGATCACGGAAATGCTTTTTTCAAGAAAACATACTACCACGTGTTTTTGAGGACAGGTGTCGATATTTTGGAATCAGTAAACATTTGTATAATTACACCACATAAATTTTATTTCCTCTGCTTGTGGATGACGTCTGCAGCAGCGCTTATATGAAACCCTGTTCGGAACTGGTAAAACGACTGTACTTAAAATTTGCTCACAACACTGTACGAATTATCTCCCTTTCACGAAAGTAAAATCTAATCGATAAACATTTTAAAATATGACACAATTGCCTCAACATCAAAATACGTTATCATAACCTTCAAAATAAATTTAAATTTCCGTAAATTTCACGAAGAATTAATTAAACAACCTGCCGTTGCTGTTAATTTCTTAAAAAGTTATGATTTTACATCGTAGGACGCAAACTTCTTGAACTACTTTTTATTGTAAACATGAGATCAGTTCGCCAAATTGCAGAAATTATTAGATGCATTCCGTCGCAATATTTTACTAGATTCCGAAATGTATTCCGAAAATTTATTCCAATTGTGCATATGTAACCAAATGCATTACCCGTCTCAGAATACATATCTCATGATAAAACAGATATACTTCTTTCACGCTCATTTATCAGGCGCACTATTTCCAGGTGTACCCATATCTTATAATTTCATAGCAAAGAAGCTCGATATCTTGGAAGAAAGTGATCGCAATGTACGCGTTCACTTTGTTCACGCTGTACAAAAAGATAATTTTGTGTTCTAAAAATTAGTTCTCTCTCCCCCCCTCTCTCTCTCTCTCTCTTGGCCATGTCCCTTGGTTTAAAAAGGTAAATTAGATGAATTCACGTATGATTAATGGAATCACTCTTCATAGAAGTCTCTTAATTAGTATGACTAATTAACGTTATCTACTGATACTAACTGGTTTCTTTCACGCCTCAGCGATCAGGTAAATAACATTATCACCTAAGACTGGTCAGTA